>JABFIG010000234.1:0-30539 GCA_017139545.1 Ambrosiella cleistominuta | reverse complement strand
GGCATGCCTGTCCGAGCGTCATTTCACCCCTCAAGCTTCGCTTGGTGTTGGAGGATCCGCTGTCACAAGCGGGCCTGCTGAAATACGTCAGCTGTAGTACAAGCAGCTTCCCTGCGTAGTAAACCACTTTGTGTAATGCTTTAAACCTCTTGTATCACATGCCGTAAAACAACCCTCTTTTTTGAAAAATTGACCTCGGATCAGGTAGAAATACCTGCTGAATCTAAGCATATCAATAAGCGGAGGAAAAGAAACCAACAGGGATTACCCTAGTAACGGCGAGTGAAGCAGCAACAGCTCAAATTTGAAATCTGGCTACTTTGTAGTCCGAGTTGTAATTTGTAGAGGATGCTTTTGGTGAGGTGCTTTCTGAGTTCCCTGGAACGGGACGCCAGAGAGGGTGAGAGCCCCGTACAGTTAGCAACTGATCCTTTGTATAGCTCCTTCGACGAGTCGAGTAGTTTGGGAATGCTGCTCTAAATGGGAGGTATATCTCTTCTAAAGCTAAATATAGGCTAGAGACCGATAGCGCACAAGTAGAGTGATCGAAAGATGAAAAGCACTTTGAAAAGAGAGTTAAACAGCACGTGAAATTGTTGAAAGGGAAGCGCCTATGACCAGACTTGTTTCTATCAGTTTTGGTAGTTTTCGGACTGCTTTACTCTGTTAGTATAGGCCAACATCAGTTTGTTGTCGGGGAAAAAGGCTTAGGGGATGTGGCTCCTTCGGGAGTGTTATAGACCTATGCATAATACCCTTCAGCAGACGGAGGACCGCGCGTCGGTAAGGATATTGGTGTAATGGTCATCAGCGACCCGTCTTGAAACACGAACCAAGGAGGTCAACCTTATATGCGAGAGTTTGAGTGTAAAAATTTAGCCCTAACCCTACAATTTGTCCGGAAACACAAATTTATACTCGGAATCTTTTAGAAACAGTAAATCAGACATCACGTTAACATTGACCATGTAACTTGAAATTATGTCTCAGAAAGTTCTAAACGTACAGTCTTTTAAACACCCCATGAATACTGGTACATCATTTCAAGTCCCGTCTTGTTTCATCACATCACCCCGACCTTCACAACACCATATTAGAACTCCGTCAAGATGCACGTAACTCATATCATTTCATTAGCAAGTCTGGCATTATCTACTCGGCATCCAACGGGCAAATCGGCGGCGTATTGTTCACCTGGATGCCACCACGCTTCTTCTCCTTGCTATCGTGGAACGGCAGGACCCAGCCCCCTTCGGTCTCGGGAATGGACAGCCACAGGCGGAGGAGGTGGCGACGGGGAGCGGGAGGGAGGAAATCTGTAGTGAGATACAAATTAGTAACAAGTCAATAGTTGAAACGCGACGTGATCAAAGCGAGTTTCATCACTGAGTACCATAACTTACCCTTGTATGCCGTCCGCGCATGCAGCAAGTGCGAATTCGCCACAAACTGAATATCGCCTACTTCCAAAATCATATGCAACGCCAACCGCTGGCATGTCTCCTCCAGAATCGTCATTGCCCGCACCTGCTCTTCGCTCAACGGCGGAATGATGCCCTTATCGCTGAAGCGCGTCAGAGACCGCACATAGTACGGATCCCACTTGATGTAGACTCTCCGCTGGCCGCTGGGCTCCCGGTAAAAGACGGGCTGGCGTGTCCACTCTTCCTGGCCGGTGGAGGTTTCGCCCTTGCGGTCAAAGTACCAGATTGGCTTCGTCAGCAGCTCAGCGACGTCCGGATGTTCTTTCTGTAATGTATTCCACACATTATGAATACTGACAATGTCGCTCTCGCCGCCCTCTTGAGCCCGATGGACACACAGCAATCCCACCGCATCTCCATCATCAGCATGGAAGAACTGCCGGGCTGTAGTCCGGTAGATGCGCACCTTGTCGATCTGCGTGGGATCCTCGCCAACATCCTTGACGTGGCCGAGGACGTGGCCGCGTGAGTTCTGGGAGACAAAGTAGCCAATGTAGGTGCCGAGGCCCATGTAGGCGACGGCGTTTTTGTGGAGGCCCCATTCGTCGGCGCGGAAGCCCTTGAAGAGGATGAAGCCTTTGCCGTTAAGGAGGTCGTGGCGGAGGTTGGTGAGGAGGGGGCCGAGAGTGGGAAGGGGGAAGTTGGACTGGAGAGGGAAGCCAGTGTTAATTTTTGTGTGCGTGTAACGATAAAGACTGCTAAAAAGGGGAACTTGCCTTGGAGATGCCAGTCAGCGGGGTTCCACTCGCGATAAAGGCATCGGCAGTCGCTGACAACTCGGCAACTTCCTGTTCGGTGAACCGGTGGGTCCAGCGCTCGGGGTTGTTCTCATAGTCTTCCTTTTTCCAGAGAGTGGGGCCGGATATCTCCTTGGGGAACTCGGAGTAGTCGGCGAGCAGGTCGTAGATGGGGTTGTGCTGGCCGGACGTGCGGATGCCATCGGGGAAGATATCGCGGGGGGCCTCGTTATTTTTGAAGGGAGCAGAGGGGGGGATGGGGAGTGGGGAGACGGCACTGGGGGCCATGGTGGGTGGGAGGGAGTAGTAGTGGGTATTAGGTTTAATTGAAGTAGCGATTGATTAAAGAGATATAATGTCAGAAACAGAGACAGAAAAGCAATGTATGTTGCAAGTAAAGGCTGGAATTGAGGAATGCATGTATATCCTCCAAACTCTGTTGCTCTCCGAAGGCAGACCCCCGCCCACCTTTTATCAATGAATGCAACGGCGCATCTCTCAATGACCCCGCCCAATCACGAAATCACAGCTCCGACATAGCGATAGAATGAATGGTGGCTTCTCATTGGCCGAATACTGCTGATAGTGTTGGCATTTATCACGTCGAAATCACATCAAGTGACGCCATGCATAACGTCGTCGAAGGATGCAATTGCAAGATTGGGGTTTGTGTCACGTTATCTTATCAGATAGACGACAGCGGTGAGAAAAAAGGGTACATATGAATATTGTTGGTTTGACAAAAAGAAAACCATTCATGAGTTCTATTAAATGCAGCAAAATATTCTATTGTGTTCTTTTTTTTGCATCTCAACGTCTATATATCCCCGGGCCGGGCCGGGCCGGTCCCCTTCACCCAAACTATACATCCTCGCGATCCTGGGCCACTAATGGCACCGCCTCATACTCCGCCCTGTGTCTTCCCTTCCACGACGCCACGAAGTTCGTCTTGATCTCTGCAACTGATCTGCACCGTATGGCCACCATAGACCGGAGCGTCCAGAAGCTCGCTGCCGCTCTGCCCCGAAAGTACCACATAACTGCCGGCACCAACAAGACCCAAAAGGCATAGCCGGAGAAGATGATCCACGGGTTCCAGGGGACTTCCTGATGCATGGGTGAGGCCATGGGCACAACGGGCGTGGTGACAAAGCTCTCGACGGCCTTCGACTGCGTCGTGTGCTTGCCCTCGGCATCGTAGGCGTGCACCTGGATCCACTTGAGCGCCTTGGTTGTGTCAAACTCAGTCTCAAAGCGGCCCTGGCGGTCGACCGACGCCAGCACCGTCCACTCGGCCGCATCGTCCTTGGGATCGCCATCAGTCGTGCGCAGCTCCCAGCGGTGCGTCGTAGTGTCACCGTTCCACGAGACATAACCCTTATTCTTCCAAGGCCTGGCGACCAGTGTGGGCTGGGTCTTGGGCCGGCCAGACCAGTGATGCTTGAATGCGCGGTAGTTTTTGGTCCAGCCAAAATTCTGCAGGCGGACGGGCCCGATGTGGGTCTCGCAGAGGACCTGGCCGTCAAGGGTAAACTCAGTATAGCCGGGGGCGTGGCCCCAGCCGATGACGGCCCTTTGGCGGTCAAAATCAAGCTGTACGGAGCCCTGGGAGCCGGAGAGGATGGGGTGGTAGGCAGTGTAGCGTTGTACGAGGGTAGCGGTCATGTTGTCAAGGTCGAGCTGCACGAGCATGCCGGAGCTCTGCCAGCCGGAGAGGCGGCTATCGGCGGCGTTGTTGTTGAAGACGGATACAAGCCCGTGGCCGTGGTAGCGGGCGTGGTGCTGCCAGCGGGTGCGGGTGGCGTGGCCGCTGGAGAGGTCGGTGAAGGAGTTGGCCTTTCCGGAGAGCTGCCATAGGACGCGGCCATCGTCCTTGCTGATGCAGGCGACGGCGCACATGTAGCGTGACGAGATGATATAATTGCCGTGGTCGTCCTTGTCGACAGAGTTGATGTGGAAGAAATCCCAGGCAGTGGCCGGGGACCGGCCCTTGGCGCCGGGGTCCTGCAGCGAGTCGGTGAGGTTGAAGTGGTCAGCGGCGCTCCAGGTGAAGAGGATGCGGCCGGTCTCAATATCGATTTCCTGGAAGATGCCGTCGTAGATCCAGCCATGGGGGGTTCCCCAGGGGGACAGGTCGGCGGGGCGGAGGTCATAGACAGTGATGAGGGCGGTGGTGCCGTTGGGGATGATGTTGAACTCGTGGAGATCGCCGGCGAGCGGGGCTCCGGCCTTGACGGTGTACTCGAGCTCGTAGTTTTCATTGATCTGGGGTTTTTGAAAGGTGTGAGTGAGTGAGTGAGTGTATGGTGTGGGTTTCGGACCCCGAGGTCGTTAGGATCTACACCATCAACTTACCATGATGTATTCGCCTTGGCCAAAGGTGCCGTTGGCAGCGCCCTTCCAGAAAGTGGCATAGTTCTTGCCCTTATAGACCTGCATGTCCATGCCCATGGCCTGGCCGTACGCCGTGTCCATCCACACCAAGTTGCCATACGAGTCGAGAATGATGGGGCCGAGATCCTCAACGTAGCGGCCGCGCGGCGAGACAAAGATGTAGTAGTTGCTGTCATCATGGCAACGGTCATCATCCTTGATGATGTTGGGTCGCGGGGCCTTGCCGGTGAAGGACTCGAAGGACTGCGTGGGGTATCCGCCGAGCAGGCCGAGTTCATAGAGGTAAGAGTTTTGGTAGGCGGGGGAGACGTCATCGGTGCCCCGGGCGGAGCCGATGAGTGGGGTGAGGCTGAGGAGTAATAGCAATGGTGTGGCTGTCATGTGTGAGGGCATGGAAGGGTAAGTGTTGGTGGATGATTTCAATGTTGTTGGTGGTGGCGATGTTACGATGTTCGGATTGAGTAAGCAATGACGCAAGTGACTTTATTAATGTGGGGCACTTGTTCTGGTTAAGTGTTTCTCTATAATATCTAATAATAGAGTGCGAGAAAAAATAAAGAAAAAAGAAATTCAGTCAAGTTTGCTGAGGACTAAAGCCGAAGCGCGGAATACTTATATTCTCACGACACTATGTATGATACTATTAATAAAGGCTAGAAAGATCTGATTAAACAAAGAATGAGTTTCAGGGTAAGCATGAACAAGGCAAAGATGAATGTTTGTGGCCGGAAATACAAGGGCTGGAGCGGGGCGGGGTGAGATCGGGACGGAGGAGGGATGTGGGACACGTGTGGCTGTGGATTTTTGGGCAAGAGTGAGGCGCTGGTTAGTGATGATGAAGAAATATTTATTTAGAGATTGTTAGAGAGGTGAGATTTGCTAATGAGACGGTGGCTGATGAGAGGAAGCAAAAGGCAGTTCCTTGTTGAAATCCCCCCCGAGAATATTATTATTATTGGATATTCCGTTCTGCAGTTCAATATACGATATCTTCCCGCTATATAAATTATCACCATAACAAGATAATAAGCACTTCCCTGTCTATGAGTGAAGCTGACTGCCTGCCCTGTACGCATTCTCCCACCCAAATCCCTGGCCCAGCACCCAATAGACCGCCACGGCGCTGACGACGCCTTTTGTGCAGCACTTGGATGTCAATAATATCAAAATAAGCAGATAATCTGCGATTATTTCAATTCTGTGGCTGGGTTCCCTACATAAATATGTAAATATTTATTTTTCTTTGTCTTTTCTTCCTTTTTTTCCCCTTCTACCAAGCAGGAATGGATTGCGTAGGCCTTTTACCAGGGCTCCAAAAAGCTGACCTCTTATGGACACTCCCCGGTGTATTGATAGCAAATGCAATAATCAGGGTAAATGCCAAGCAGGATGGGACCAGATCCGAGACTCTGCATTCTCTGAGGGCACTTCCCATGAGGCTATACTTTTGAATACACGGAGATATTCTGCTGCCTCGAGGCCATGCCCGGTGTCCATGGTTTCAAACAGCCCAAGATAGGAGATACTCGAGGCGTGCCCCGTCTTGGTGTTTATATTCGATGATATTCCCGTAAACGAGCCTGAACGAGGCCACGACAATAATGTTAACCACTCGAATCATAGTATAGATTCATAGTAGACAGACAATAATTAGATACATCTGATCCTGAACCAAGCTCCGGATATATTCATATGTAAATATATGCACGCCGAAACGCCGAAACTCCTCTAGAAAAGCCTAGTAAATGAAATATGGAGAAAACGCCAAGTCTAGTACCAAAAAGTCCCCCAAAACAAAAAAAAAACAAAAAAATACCCACCCCTTCATTCATCACCCTCCAACACAATCTCGTGCCCACTCCCATTGTACACAAACAACCCACTTACAACCCCCACCACAGCCACCGCCGAAATCCCCCACCACCCTTGCCCTACAACCCCCCGCTCCAGCCCTGTCCCATACCACTGCCCCGACACAATCGGCCCCACCGTCCGGAACGCCGCCGACGTGCTCTGTCCCATCCCGTGAATCGTCCCCAACACCGACGGATGCGGCGAGCAGTTGTTCAACAGTATAATCGACGCCGGCAGCGTAAACGTCCGCGCCGTCACCTGCAGAAACTGCACCAGCACAATCCCCGACCACACCCAGAAGCCCGATGCGGCCTTCTCCGGCGCCGCGCTGCCCGACGGCACCATCGCCAGATACGGTGCGATAAAGTAGGCAACCGGGAACAGTGGCAGAAAGTACTGGAAGGACTTCAGCGTACCGAGAGCCGCGTTGACCGGCGGATAAAATGTCATCTGTAGCGCGATGCCCAGCACGCCGAGGATTGCCGTAGCCGAGCCGACTGTGGATGACTGCATCCCGAGGCCGCCGGAAAAGCCAAACGGCATGTAGGTTTCGACGTTGGGGTCGGCCCGCGGCGTTGACAGGAAGAGCGACCACAGGTTCGTGAAGCCGCCGAGGTGGAAGTCGTAGAGGGCCTCGGAGATGAGCGTCAGGATCACATTGGACGTCCACAGTCGCCAGAAGGGCAACTGCGGGGGGATCTGTTTCTTGTTAGCCGGCAGGGCCTGGCGGATATTGGCTGATGAAGACGAGGCTGAGGGATCCTGGACATCGGTGAAGCAACGGGGGTTCTTTTCAGTTTGGCTGTTATCTTCAGAGTCAGAATCGGAGTCGGAGTCGGAGTCGGAGTCGTCGGTGTGTATGGCAAACGTGTCGAGCGGGACACTACTGGAGAGTTTGGAGTATTCAGTGGTGGGTGATGACGACGCGGCCGGAGACGAGGAGCCGGAGACAAAAGAGCGGAACTTGGCGGCAAGGTAGAGGCCGAGGTCGAATTTGCCGGTGCAGGCAGTCGAGGTCTGGGTGGGGGATTGTGTTAGACTTTTTCTTTTTTTTCAAAACAAACAAGTATAGAAAGCTTACCTCTTCCAGGCCAAAAAACGCAATGGCCGCAACAAACAACAAAAGTACACAATTCACAATGCTCGGCAGCGCAAACGGGTTCGATTTCATCCACTCACACCCCAGAAATGCATCAGGGCCAAAGAGACCCGGGAGACTCTGGGTCGGATCGGCCAGGAAGCCGCCGACAACTGGGTCTGTTAGACTTAAAGAATCTATATATAAACTCTCCAAGGTTCACTTACTCGGACCAAGAATATTGGCAACATTGAAACTCAGCGGCAGAATCAGAAACGCGCGCGACTGGTACTTGCGTTCCTTGATAATCTCGGAAATCATTGTTCGGCTGTCCCGTATTCCTCGTGTTAGTTCTCATTCAGTCTCTTTTGCTCCTCTCCTCCACTTACATAATCCCAACCGTTCCATTCACACACCCCGCTACCATCCTCCACACCGCAACCCCCGCAAAACTCCCCGCAAACCCATATCCCAAGCAACTCCCCGCCGTCCCCACCAACCCAACCAACAACACCCTCTTCCGCCCACACCATGCCGCATCCGCCGCCTTGCCCCACAGAATCGCCGTAATCACCTGCGACCCCGTAAAGCACCCCTGCAGAATCCCCGCTTGATACGAGATCTCGGCCGACGACAGTGCCGGCGAGAGGGATTGGAGCTGGTAGAAAACGTAGGCTTGGAGCGAGGCGACTTGGAGGAAGTCGACGAGGCGGCAGAGGAAGAGGATGGAGAGTTGGGATTTGCCGGGGAGCGAGGACCAGGAGACGGGTGGCGGGGGCGGAGGGGGTAGTTGGCGGAGGTTGAGCGGGGCAGACTCCTCATCGGAGGTGGCAGCTTGTGGACGCATGTTGATGGTTTGTGTGTGTGTGTGTGTGTGTCTGTTGATTATATATAGAATGAATGAATAACGAGATGAAAGATGAGTGAGTTGGATTCTCGTGACAATCGCATCAACTTGTCTCGATAGTCACAAAAGATCACAACTACACAGAGGGAAAAAAAAAAAAGAAAACGAACATAAGGTCAAGAATTCCTTATCATCGTCGTCATCAAAAATCCATCCACCATTGTGAATATGTAAATTCTGTTTTTTTTTTATCTTTTAGAACCACTCTAACTCTACACCCCACGTCCATCCATCCCAAGTCCCCTCTCACCCCAAGTCCCCCTACGCAATCCATGCACCGCCCTTCTTCTGATCCAACCACTCAAGTCAAACCAGCCAAGCCAACCCGACTAAGCCATTGTTTATTTAAATCCAGGAGCAAAAATCAAACACCCAATAACTCTCTATTGAGCTTGCACCTTGCTTTTGCATCACCTTCATCTCTCCCCGGAACGATCTCGCCTCCATTGCACCGAGTGGCAAGTCTTGGGAGATTTTTCCATAGCTTCATGAGACAAAGATAATCAGAGAAAGGGACAGTAGCCATCTCAAGTCTAAGCTTTAAAATACTAAATACAATACTTCCCCAACAGCAAAGCCAATGTCTTGATTGCCCGTCACCTATTGTTTGCTTGTCTGATTTCCCGCTCCCTCAAAAATAGTCTTTATATAGACCTATAGACCTTAACAGACCTTAACACTTAAAGCCTCGACGTCAATATTTTGTGGCCCCCTTCCTATTCTGACCTCGAGTCTTTGCAAACGCCTCGTGGGGTTCCTTCCTTACAAAACAATACTCTGAATTTCATTAAGTCATTGTGTTCAACATCACCTGTTTAATTCCGAAAACATCAACCAAGGTTCAACTTCAAAATCCCAAAATACGAACAGTAGAATTATTGATCATGGTGGAACGGCGAACTCAAGGCACATTGAGTCTGTCGTATATAAACGAACGAACGAAAAAAAAGGTACATATCGGCAAATGCTAGACACACCCCGTTTCATCCCACTAAACATACCCCCTGTCATATCCTCTGCCGTCTCTGCTGCCACTACACAGGCCCTTGACATGCGCTGTATCTTTGCTGTATCTTATGCTCTCATGCGGCCCGTGACTGTGATAAAAGGTGTCTATATTCTATATACTTTCCGCAGTGTGATAGATAGATAGGACAAGGAATCGGCGATGGAGTCAGTTAGCTTTTAGACGAGTGTGGACGAAGAGAGGTACGTGATGGCGATGAGGAATGATGAGGATGAAAAGAAGCAGAGATGCAGCCTTTGTGGGATCATGTTTCCCTCTGTTTTTTCTCCTGCTTTATCTGATTTTTGCAGATATGCCTCGGTATCTTCTCTCTTCTGACGATAACGTCAGCCGTAACTCGCATGGCAACGTTTCCCGCAACGTCTGTCCCACTAACCTCGTACAATAAACCCTACAAGTCGTATACATTTCATATATTGAACAACAGTCTACATATAAAATAATAATAAATATTTTACCTAGAGATCCTCCAATCTCGATAGATTCCGTGTAGTCGTCATCAGAAACTTCTGCTAAAGTTCCAGCATTCCTTCTCTTGTCTATGGCCACTCATTATCGTTAGTGCTTATGCGTATGCACCTGGAAGCGCGTTCCAATTTTCCAGAACATTGTCTTTTTAATGGCAAAGTCAAAGTCAAAGTATTGTATATGCTATGCTTTTTTCACAGATAGACAACAGGCTCAATTCTAGAGAAAAAAAAAGGCTTAGCAGGTGCCATCTGTTGCAACAGCGGTTACAAATAATGTATCGCCGTCAGAATCGAGTTCCCTCAAGCTTGCTTGATATTTATTTAGAGACACAAAGCCACAATAATCATCACTTCCGTCTTCCCCCTCCAATCCAAGCCCCAATCAACCATCATCAGCTCTATGCTTATTTCCTGGAAACAATATACACACACAACGTCTCTCAAGCTCAAGCTCAAGCTCACCCTACACTTTGCATACAGCCAATAAATACTGCCTATTCCTCCACGTCACTTGGCCCCCACTCCCCCTCCTCTCAAACAAACAAGCCCCATCCTTTACGCAACACAGTCTCTCTCCCTCTCTCTGCCAAGTCCGTTATCCTCCTTTTTCTTCCTCGATTCCACCTTGTTCCCCCATGGCCTAGTATGGTATAGCATGACATGTGTGGCTGATAGCCAGCCGGTGGGTGGGGTGTCTTATTTTATTTGTACAGTTACAATA
This sequence comes from Ambrosiella cleistominuta, assembly GCA_017139545.1. Classification (NCBI taxonomy): domain Eukaryota; kingdom Fungi; phylum Ascomycota; class Sordariomycetes; order Microascales; family Ceratocystidaceae; genus Ambrosiella; species Ambrosiella cleistominuta. Next base: position 19,867 of record JABFIG010000234.1, on the reverse strand, counting down.
GACGTGTAACTATCCATCTCAAGTAGCCGGCCCCTTTAATATATATAAATGCATGCCGAAAGAGGTAAAGCCCGGACGTAATCCACATGGCTGGCTGGATAGATTCGTTAGACGTAGGAATATTAACTCGAGTCTGGTGTCTTATCTTTTTCTTATTTATTTTCTTTTCTTTCTTTTATAATCTATGTCATTGACTCGAGTTACTATCTGATCAAAAAAAGTTTATTTCCCTCCTCGTGATACCTCTTCCTTTCCTGATTGCCTTTTCGGTTTTAGAGCCCTATACTACACACACACACACACACAAAATGGCGTTAGTTGATACTTACCGGTGTAAGCCGCATACCGACATCTTCACTGCCGACACCGACATCAACAAATTCCACCAAACCCGCACTGTCCCCATGAAAGTTCTCCTCCTCGGCCTCGGCCGCACCGGAACTGCCTGTAAGTTCTTTATGTCTCTCTTGCTATAAAATCCTATCCGGCTAACTCCTATCTCCTCTTCCCAGCCATCCGCGCCGCCATGCGCCGCCTCGGCTACATAGACACCTACCACATGATGAACTGCTCCATCGAAAACCCTCCTGACGCCCTCCTTTGGCATGACGCCCTCCGCGCCAAATACGACGGCATCGGCAAACCCTACACTCGCCAAGACTGGGACCGCCTCCTCGGCAACTGCCAGGCCGTCTGCGACTGGCCCGCCGTTGCCTTCGCCCAGGAGCTCATCGACGCCTACCCCGAGGCCAAGGTCGTCATGACCACCCGCGACGTCGACAGCTGGTACAACAGCACTATGCGTACCGTCTGGTGGCGCGTGACTGACCCGGAGCTCCGCTGGCTCAGCCACGTCAGCTGGGCCGCTGGCATGTACTATCCTATGCTCAAAAAGTTCTTCGATACCTTCTTCAAGGGCGACTTTCCCACCCACGGCAAGCAGGTGTTCCGAGACCACTACGCTGCCGTCAAGGCCATGGTGCCGCCCGACCGCTATCTCGAGTTTAGCGTCAAGGACGGCTGGGGGCCGCTGTGCCGGTTCCTCGGCAACGAGATGCCCAAGGGAGAGCCGTTCCCGCGGGTCAACGACAACAATGATTTTGTCGAGAGGTCGCGGCGGAGGAATCGCATGCAGATGTTGAATGTACTGTTGGGGTGGGCCGAGAAGCTGCTGTCGATTAGCGCGGTGATGTGGCTAGTGAAGATGTTTTGCTTTTAGAGACGGGACATGATGATTAAGCTTCCTTTATTTTGTATATGTGTGTATTTTTTTCATTCTTCTTTCTGTTGGTTAGACTTTGGAGTGTTGGGTCGAAATCTTGTTTAAAAGGGCTTTGGATTCATGTTTCTTTTTTTTCCCTTAATTATTATTGGCATGCGATTTACATGTGACTACACATCTTACTCAAACCCTTGCAACACAAATTCTAGATATATATTTACAAACTTTAACAGTTGTAGCCTTTTTCCTTTCTCGTCCACTTACACCAAAACGTCAGATTAATCTCACATCTCCCATCCCCCTGCACTGAGCTGCCCCTCCTCCGCTGTCACGCATGCGACCAGCCTGCCAATCAGTCATTTGTAACATATGATTTCTCGTTCCACAGACCCATCGTCCGGATCTCCATCCCGAACATGAGCGAGGCCACTTTGTTCATCGGTCAGCCAAAGTCAATCCGTCTGTTCTCTCGCTCACAAAAGACAAAGATCCATGTATTTTCTTCTCTCTTTCGGCATTGGTCTCTTGGGTTCATCAACAGATGGACTTCGGACGAACCAGGGCAGACGGAATGTAATATTGACTTGACTTTCCACACTTCGGCATCCGAGGAGTCCGTAGACAAAAGGCAGGGGGTGCTCTACTATGTTTTCTACACGTTCCTTGGATTCCCCCAAGTTATAGAATAAAGTATAAAAAGCCTTGGATACTAACTCCATAGATCCATGGCTCCATTAGGTAGTTTTGACTATGTCCAAATTTTTGCTGACATATTGCCCATGCCTATCTTTGTCCCAGAAGAAACAATAAAAATAATCTGATTGATCATGAAAAAGCAAAACCCTAACTAAACTCCCGGCCACTTGCATCCCCTCCCCATTCCACGCCCTTTGTGCCTTTTTTATTGTCATTTTTATACATGTTATCAGTAGCCTTTCCATCTCTCTCCAAACAGCCACTCGAAATCAATTACAACCTAGTCGTATCTTGTTTTCTCTGCCGAATCGACGGATATCTCCAAACAACGACAAGACCCCTCTCCCACATGCTAACCCAACCAGTTAGGTAACCTTTGTATTGACCATATCTATACAAGACATCATCACTGTTGAACTAATCACAAGATTTCAATCTAAAAGATATGTTTTTTTTTGAAAAAAAGAGATTGTTATTTCACTGCTCGAATGGTACGTAAATCCAACAAAAAACAAAACAAAAAGATATCCACAAACACAAAAATCAAAGAAATATAGCACGCCAAACACAAACGCCCAGCCAGCCCATTCTATCATTCCGTCCCTTTTCTTGTTGTTGTTGTTATTCTTCTTTACCTGATAGATTTTACCTCCATATACAAACCCCGTAATCATACGAAGAGAAATGAAATCCAATACACATATCCTCTTTCTAAGCTAGACCAACAGCCACTTTGGCTCTGCGTACAACCTCCCGCCACATAGCATTCCGCCCATCAACAGTCCGCTCAACAGCATCCCGGTTCTCGTACGCTCTTCTCAACAGGTACTTCATGCACTCGCCCGTGGTACCCCAAACCACGTACTTGTACACCGCTGGATTCCGCGCCGGGTCCTCCGTCTGCGCCTCCGGGTCCGGCGACGGCACCAGTAGCTCGCACGACACGTCATCGGCCATACCCTGCAGCTGGGCAAAGGCCACCGGCGACTTGGCGAGGCCTTGAGCCAGCAGCTTGCGGCCGATTCGCACCGACTCGGCGTTATGCGACGCAATCACGAGCGACGCCTTGGGGTACTTGCCCGAGCCCGTCATGGGCGCAGCCCACTCCTGCTTGATGACCGACTGGGCGAGGGAATTATAGCAGTTGTCCGTGTCCTGCTTGGTGTCGTGGATCATCTCACGCGGGTCCGAATCAATGTACGCACCGCGGACCAGCTTGACGCCGATGATGAAGTCCTCCTTGGCACCAATCTCAAGGTGCTGCTGGAGGATGCCGGGCGTCCGCTTAAGGTAGGCCTGGTAGGTGCCAAAAATGACGGCATCCTTCTTGTTGTACTTGCGCATGTACTCGAGAGTCCAGGTGTCAATACCGCTCTGGAGACGAACCTGTTCGGCGTCAAAGAGGAGGCGGACGCCGCGCTCAACGGCGAGGTCGCAGACTTCGTTGATGGCAGCGGTGAGCTCGGGCGGGGGCATGGTGCCTTTGGAGAGAGCGTACAGGGCTTGACGACCAGCACCAGTAAACCTGTTTGAGGATGATTAATAAGTTACTTATCGAGAAAAATAGAACAGAGATTACAAATGTGAGAATAAAAGACTTACTTGAGAGCAACAAATTCGCCATGGCCAACCATGGACACAGTCTTCAAGCAACCCTCCTTCCAAGGGTTAATCTCCTTCTCAACCGCCTCCTGCACACCATCACCAACACAGTCGGCCAGAGTCTTAATCTGCTCATCAGTTAAAACGACCTCCTTGGCGTAGTTAAGAATGGCACCCTTGAAACCAATAGCTTGCAGGTTCTTAACGTTGGCTTCAATCTCAGTCTGGTTCTCACCAGCACAGAAGTGCACGTAGAAAGTGTTCTTGACGATAAACTTGAGAATCGGGTTCTTCTCCGAAGAGAGAATCGCCGACTCCGTGTTAGCCAGCACATCCATGGCAAACAGCGATGGCGGCAGCAGCAGCTTGGACGACGAGAGGGTAGTAATGGCAAGGCCGCGTAGGACCATGGGCAGCGGAAGGACCGAGAGGGGCTCAATGGGGGCTGTAGCAGCGGGAGCCGAGGGGGGAATGGCGGCGACGGTTTCCTTCTTATCAGAGGTGTGCATGGAGCGGACGACGACCATGCGGGCGGTAGGCATAGCCGAGAGGCGGCCGGCGCTGACTACGCCGAGGGCGCGGGGAGTCACCCGGGGGATCATTTCCTATCTGATATAGAAATGGAGGGGGGGAGTGAAATGAAAAGCAGCAGTCACGAAAACTCTGAATATATTATGCAATATATGAAGTTTAACAGAGGTAGTTGTCGTATATATGCAAATGGAGCGGTTATCGAGGAAAGTGCCGGATGGGGAAGGCACTTGTACTTTTTTTATTGACTTGTGCTGATTGATAAGGCGGGAAGTTGTGATGGGCGGAAGGGGATATCACGAGATGGAAAACGTAAAAAAGAGAAAAGAAATTAAAAAAAAAAAAAAATCGAAGAAGAACAACAACAACAACAATAATAATAATTAAAAGAAGCAATTTGTGAGAACAGAAAACCAAACAAGGGAAACACGGAAGAAAGTAAAAGACCAGGAGAGGAAAGTGTTTTATATAAAACCCCAAGGAATGAGTAGGTGATAGAGACAAGCAGAGGCGCAGGGTATATACAAGAAAAAAAAATAAGAGAAAAAAAACCCACCAGCCTACCAGTCAACAGCTTTGGATATCTTCGGTACTAAGCGGTTCTTGGAACTTCAGCCCTTGACTAAGCTCCGTCGTCGTTCTGGTATTGTTTATTTTAGTAAATATTGTTGTTGTTGTGGGGATCCTTATCCTTTCTTCTGCGACGATAATGTATGACCACAATAAGCAAGAAGAGTCAGTCATACTTTTGACATCAGTAATGGAAAACAAGGTCTGTCTTTTTCTAGCACAAATCTGAAATAACCGCCTATATAAAATGTCACTTATTTTTTTGTCTATCTCTATTTCCCCTACCCATTCTAAAACTTCTTAGTCCCCTTCTAGCCTCTCTGTCTGTCCGTCTCTCACGCTGCCCGTTGCCTACCGAGTACCTGGCGGTGGAACTGGGATGTCAGTGGATTGGGAGAAATCCTGAGGGCCGATCTGGCCACTGGCGTTACAGGAAATTGGTGGATTTGGGAAAGTAATTTATACGGTTTAGGGAAGAGGGCAACGGCTTTGGGTATGAGGAAGCCGATAGGAGGATTCTGGGTTTTTATTTTTTTTTTATATATATATATTTTAGGGGGGGGGGGGCTAATATTCTTAGTTGGAGCAAGCACACTTGGAAATATATTGAGATAGAGTATCACAACGATTGTGAAACACAAAGAAAAAAAAATAAAAGTCCTATAATAACCATCTATAAAATCAGATAACATGACACACAAGATTCATTATTTACTTATATCGAGATAAATACGTCATTTATCCAACAACTTACCCCGCCCACTCTCTCGCCCACTCTCTCTATCAAAGTCTCTATCTTTCTCCCTACCATCCATCACGTGCCCCACAGCCGAATCTACCCGCAGTCCCCCCGCTCAATCCCAAGTACATCAAGTATAAATCTCCACTATCTACCACCACGGCAATCCGCTCAAGCCGACAATTGACGACGCTCCACCTACGACACCCGCCGCTGCAAAGCCAAAAAGAGTAAATACCAGCAGCTTGTTTAGTTCAAAATCAAAAGATAAAAAAAGCATAGTCACTATTTCGCCGGGGGGACTGGTGCTAGGACCGAAATCGGAGCGATTGCGGTTGGCATCGCATTTACTTATTTATGAGCGCACAGATGCTAAAGATTCACGAAGGAAACTCTCGGGATAACTGTGACATGAACCCTAATATACGATGAAATAGGGGTTAAAATATTGATTGACCCATGATAAGAGACCTGTTGATATGTACTTAGGGTTAACTGTCTCGCTCCATATCTGACCACTACAATGACATCATTGATAGTGATCATGTGAAGCAGCACACCTCATTTTGCCTGTTCAATCTCCAAACCAATCTTCTATATTAGCAACTCTATGACAATCAACTCACCGAAAATGGTCCTTGCAGTACGTAGAAAACCCAATACACGTGACTTTCCCTCCCATAGCCAAAGCAACTAACTTGTAAACAACTTCGCCCCCTCCCTTCCCAAAGGCCGTCGGCCAAATCACCTCCACAGCGTCCCTCACCCACAATCTCGCCCAATGCACCTTCCTCCTTTCACGTGCCGCCACTCTCAGCGCCAAAGCCCTATTCCTCCCCGAAGCTTCCGACTACATTGCCTCGTCACCCACCGAGACACTGTCTCTGTGCCAGCCCATAGAAAGCTCACCGTTTGTCCTTGGCCTTCAGGATGCCGTGAGGAGATATAAAGTGCCCGTTCACGTTGGTATTCACGAGCCGGGGGAGAACGGCAAGATAAAGAATACGTTGGTGTGGATTGATGAGGAAGGAACAGTCAAGCAGCGATATCAAAAAGTCCACTTATTCGATGTGAACATTGAGGGCGGCCCTGTGCTCAAGGAAAGTGCCATAGTCGGCAGGGGAAACGAAATGCCCAAAGTCTTTGACACTGCCCTGGGCAAAATTGGCCCGGCAATCTGCTTCGATGTACGTATTTACAACCCATTAATTTTTCTTCATCTCATTGATAGAACCTCACTAACTCACTCCGCCACCGAGGCCAGCTCCGCTTCCCCGAAATTGCCCTCGCTCTCCGCCATTCTTCCGCCCAAATCATCACTTACCCCTCCGCCTTCACCATCCCCACCGGCCGCGCCCACTGGACCGTCCTCCTGCGCTCGCGGGCTATTGAAACCCAATCGTACGTCATTGCCGCCGCCCAGGTTGGCAAGCACAATGACAAGCGACAGAGTTATGGGCACGGAATGATTGTGAATCCGTGGGGGGAGGTGCTGGTGGAGTTGGCGGGGGATGGTGGAGAGGATTTGGGGGTAGCGGAAATTGATTTGGGGAAGGTAGAGAGGATACGGAGGGAGGTGCCATTGGTGAGAAGATGGTGAGTTGTGTTGTGGTGTTCGGGTGAGTGGATTGATTGGCTAACATGTGACTATAGGGACTTGTATCCGGAGATCTAATTAAGCAACGAATTGAATATTACCAATTGTAGAATCGTTCTATGTACTTGTTCCGCAACCCTCTTGGGCTCCCGTACCCGAGTGCCCGCCAGCAACCAAAACACCTTCGGCTCGCTTAGCTCAGTTGGTTAGAGCGTCATACTAATATTTCGCCTAAGAAATATCAAGTAAATGCGAAAGTCGTCAGTTCGACCCTGCTAGTGAGTATTCTTTTCCCCCCTAGTTTCGTTCGTTAGGATTTGGTGGGTGGTAGGGTCTTGTAATCCCCAGCAAGGTTTGAATAGGTCTAGAGCAGTCCGTGACGTGGGACTTTAAGGCTTTTGTCTCCAGGCCGCGTCAACACTCGGACGTCATTGGTTCTCGTTAAAGCTTAAGGACTGAGGGGCTTGGTTTCAAGCTTTAGACAGAAGAAAAAAAAAAGTGTGTGATGTGGTGATGTTTTGTATGTACGCACTTGCAAAGTGGAAAGAAATGTCATAGACGGGAAAATTCAAGTTAGCGGGGGGTTGGGTCTGCTACACGATGACTACAGGAAGGAGACGAGACGAGATGATGTTCGACGTTATCCATTCAATGGATAGAATGGAAAGGGAGCGTCGAAAGTAATGAATGGGCGGAGAGGACAATGGTTTGTGTGTTGCTGCAGCTAAGAAAGATGCTTATTTAGAATGGAATACGGCAATGAGAAAAGAAAATATGTAAAAGTCAAGCAAAATGTCCGTAAGATTTTAAAGGCAGGAATCTCCAAAATCAACAAATGGGCTTGTATAGTTTTTGTGGTTCATGTGTATGGGTTGATGCGTTAATGAAATATGTCATGCAGTGCGGCCAAGCCACATGGGCAATTCCGAACGACAATAGGCGGGATGAGATGGGCAGAGATCTTTCTTGTACAGGCTTTTCTAAAATAATAGTCTGATATCAAAATCGACTGTAAATGTGAATCTGTCGGTTAAATAACATATCATCATCAAGTCAACTCTATCTGGGTCTGGAAATTCAAGACTCCTTCGCTAAGCTGCGTTACCATCGTATGTATGTGTATTCATGTTTCACATTGTCACGAAACTGACTTTTTTTTTTGCCAATTCTCCATGTGATGATGGGGTTCTCTGTATTTGCTATTTTCCGGAATGAAGGATAGTTACGCTGCGTAAGCTAGGGCATGGATGCATGGGTGCGGCCGCGGCCGAGAGAAGAGGGAAAGGCGAAGAAGGGAATGGGGAAACCATTTTACTGAGAAATAATTTGTACGAGTGTTTGTGTCTCTATGTGTATGTGTATATATGGGACAATCAAGTCGTTTTTGTTTTTCCTCTTTCCAGCTGGATCATTTCTCTTCACTTACCATCGATCGACATCAGATATTCGTTAGACTTTTACTTTGCACATCCATTACGTCTTATACCATCTCGGTTACCTAAGTTTGTGCTACGCTCAGAAGCATCTACACACCGACATCTCATGCACCTAGTCAGCGACGGCGGCTATTTAACTTTGCTGTTGTCTTGTCACATATACCTAAACAACAAGCAGTTCGCTCCACTTTTTGATTTCTTCCAATCTGACAATATCCTCGGTTCTTTCTATCATTATCAATCTACATACAAAGCGCGCACACACACACACACACACACACACACATGCACACATACATATATACAAACTCTTATATTTTCTCTTCTTTACAAACCTATAAAATGATCCCCATCCTCCTTTTCTCCCCCCTCGCCCTTGCCCTCCCGCTCTCTTCTTCTTTTCCTTCCGACACCCCCACCACCGACCTCAACTGGGCCTCCATCTTTGGCGTCCGCAACGGCGCCGTGCCCTTGTCGTGTGCTTGTTCGGGCGGTGACATTTGCTGCGAAACGACCAAGGGCCAGTTGTGTGGGTACGGAGTTTGCATGAATGAGCAGCGGTAGAGGGTGATAGGATGGAGACTTTCTTTTCATTGGGTATATTCTTTTTTGTTAACTGTTGATGGATGGGCATAGAAAAATATGGCGTTAGTGGTGGGTAGGATATCTGGGGTCATTCATGACTTATGACGGCGTTTTCATGTTTGGGTTTCTTTCCTTATAATTTTAATTTTCCCTTTGCTTGCTTCTGACCAATAATACAGGCCTTGTTATGCAATTTTATCATCACGTGACCTCATCGAGAACCAGATCCTTTTTATCTATTAACCCTGGCATTTGACACATGACACAAATGAGATGGATGGTAGGACTCGCGGTGGGCGGCCCCTGACTAGCCGCATGATGATGTGTTTTCGATGTATATTCTAGAGGTAGTGGAGCGTGGTGAAAAAAGGAAGATGGGAACAAGTTATATGTATGTCTGTAATTTTGATGATTTGAAAGAGTTATGTAGATTGTGAGTGTATGTGTTTCTTATTATTGGCAAGTTTGCAGAGAGTCCACCCGTGGACTGTCCCACGATGTCGAGTTGTCTGCCATTCATCTGCCCATCGTTTAACTAAATACCAAGCCACCGATACAATGCACTAAATCTTCAACTTTATCTTCAGCCAGAGATCTCCCCCTCTGATTACTCAGCCCAACTCATCCCATATCTTGTATTTCTCTGACCAATTAGAAACATTAACACAAGAAGAAATCAATCACTTCACATTATCTCTTTCTTTCCTTTTTGCTCACTTGTCTTTCTCCTGCTTCTTCCTCTGCCCTTTCCCTTTTGTCGTTAAATACTTCCTTCCTGCCGTTCACACTGTTCTGGTGGTGGCCTGTGTGTTCTTTCACTTATTGTAAAAAGGTAGGGAGACAAAAGGCAAAGAGGTAATCAGGAAAGCGGGAAGCATTGAACAAAAAAGCATCCCACTTTGCAATGTGTGTGTGCGCGCGTGTGTGTCTGTGTATATGTTACCATAGCTAAACAATCTAATCTCTGTCCCCGCCCCCGCGTCAATTGATGTAATTGTGTCTTTTTTTTGTATACGTTCATCTTTGTATGTAGAAAGGAACAATTTTAAAACTATCTTGCCTTGTAAAAAAAAAAAATCCAAATCTTCAAACCGCAAACCTTTTTCTTTTTTTCTGCTGCCCCGCGAACGGATACTCACAGACGGAAACCCAACATTCGCCTCTTTCTTCATCCATCTATCATCCTTCCTCATACGTCTTGCCAATCCTCACCACCACATACAGCACAACACTACTTTCTTCTTTTCTGCAATTCACTCCGACTGTTTGTCAATCCACGGAAGTTGCCGCAATCTCGATTCAGTCTTTCCTTTTTTTCTTCTTTCTGCCATCCAATCAAAAGCCTTTTCTTTGATAAAAAAAAAAAAAAACTCTACAGCGTATATACACATAAACAAGGAAACCAGAAATTTTCACTGCCTCCGGTGTGGCATTGAACGAAAAAGATTAGATAAAAATCTGATCAGCTAACTAGCCAATTGCACGAGACGACACGAACCACCCGAATAAGACAGTAACTGGCGAACCCACGAGCCGAACAAAAGAAACAAAATATACTTTAGACGGAAATATCCAATCAATATCACGACATTAAAGAAATGACCCACAAGATACTCAACTGATCGACGTTATCCTTTCTCTCCTCGCCGAAACCACGGACCCCTCGGTCTGGCCGCTGGTACCTCCCACTACCATCACACTATACTGTCTCTGTTTATTTACTCTATATATCTCTATATTTCTCTATATATACACACATTCGCGACACCTCCACAACACCTAGTCTTACATCCCTACAAAATGCGCCGCCGCGCTCAACCGCCGCCCGCCACGGCATCCTCCCTCCTCCACACCTACAACCCCACCCGCCCCCTCCGCCCCTCCCCCCTCACCATCTCCCCGCTCCCCTCCATGCCCCTTGACATGGTCGACCGTATACGAACATTCCCCCTCTTCAACTTGGCCTCCGACTCCTTCCTCCTAGCCATCGGTCAGCATCTCAAGCCCAGCGTGCACGCTGCCGCTGACGTCGTCATCACTGAAGGCGACGAGGCCCGCGGCATGTACTGGGTCGTGCGCGGCGTTGTCGCTGTTGTCTCGCGGGACGGCGAGGCCGTCTTCGCCGAGTTGGGGGCCGGCTGCTTCTTTGGCGAAATTGGCGTGCTGATGGACATTCCGCGGACAGCAACGATTATCGCGCGGAGCAAATGTTTGTTACTGAGTTTAAAGAAGGAGGATCTGATGGTTGAGCTGCCCAAGTTTCCCGAGATGGAGAAGCGCATTCGGGAGGAAGCGCAGGAGCGACTGAATATCCTGCGGAAGAAGCGGGAGGAGCGCATCGCTGCCAAGAAGCAGCGGGACCCCGGCGGCACTGTGAACGGTAGTGTCAATCCCAAGAAGCGCAAGAGTCCCAGTCCGGGCCTGGCCGAGGATCCATCCGCCGGTGCAAGTGCCCTCGGCTCGGCCACCGTTAGTATCCGCGATACACTACGTGAGCTCCCGCTGTTTGCCGGGCTCTCTGATGATATTCTACATTTCTTGGGCCTGAACGCCCAACCCAAGAGATACCCACCATTCACAGATATTGTCTTGAAGGGTACGCCCGGAAACGAAATCTACTTCATAGTTAACGGTGAGGCTGAGGTCCTTATTGATGCCGTGATTCCTCCCCGGCGCTTTTCCTATGCAGGCGGCGACGACTCGGGGCCGAGACCCGACGTCTCTATGCTGAAGCGACCGCGATTGCATTCTGGCCAGTACTTTGGCGAGGTGGCGAGTCTAGGATTGGCGCACAAACGCACAGCCACAGTTAAGGCTATAACTACAGTGGAGTGTCTGGTAATTCCGGGGCCGACTCTGGAGGAGCTGTGGTCGAGGACAGATATCCGGGAACAAGTGGAAGAGACGGCAAAACAACGGTACCCGGTGGCAGGAGGAAGTGACCAGGACGGAGATGTGATAATGACAATGGAAGAAGGCAGCACAGCGACGGATTCATCTGTTCATGAGCAGTTTGCCTCGTTCACCTTTGGCGCCAGCACATCGGGGACCTCCCTCAAGTCCAAAACCTCAGCATCATCGCTCAGTTCTGCCGGATCCTCAGGCTCTACTCGAAAACACGACCTCCCTGAAATCAAGTCCACGCCAGACCCCGATCCGTTCCTCAGTGTCGACATGGAAAACATGCGCAACCGCCGCAAAGGGTCCATAGCGCCCCCAACGCCGCCCGCCGATTCCCCCACTGGCCTAGTGAAACCGGTGCACCCGCTAGCTGTCAACAGTATGTCGGTGTCAGCAACACTACCACCAGGGACACCATCGGCTTCGGGATCGTCATCACCAGCAGATTATCAGACGCATACGGAACTACAACGGGCACCGAGCATGCCGGTAGTGCCGATATATAGTCCGCCACCAGACGTAGAGGAGACACCCAAGAAGAGAATACGCATACATCCGAGGCGTCGGTCATCAGTGGACCAGGTAATCCCTGAAGCTGTGTTGGAGATGGTGCTGGCAACGTTTCCAATTGCCGACATATTCAAGCTACGTCTTGTATCGCTGCATTGGAAACGGCTGTTGGCGACCTCGCCGGCATTATGTCATAACGTTGATCTCACACCACACAACCGCGTCATCACCGATTCTTTGCTGCAAAAGACCATTACGCCGTTTCTTGGACAAAGGCCGCGGCTTATCGACATCTCCAACTGCTTCCACGTGACTGATGCCGGCTTCTCGGCCCTCCACAAGCACTGCGCCTGCCACGTGCGAATTTTCCGAATGCGCTCAGTGTGGGACGTATCCGCCAACTCCATCCTCGAACTCTCAGAGCAGGCCAGAGACCTGGAGGAAATTGACTGGTCAAACTGTCGCAAGATTGGTGATAATCTGCTGGCGCGAGTCACCGGCTGGGTAGTCCCCGAAGATCACCGGCCGGCGAGCGCCAATGAGAACGGGAAGCGCAAGGCCGTTGTTGTTGCCCCGGGGACCGTTGTCGGCTGCCCGAAGCTCCGCCGGTTGAACCTCAGCTACTGTAAGCACGTAACTGATCGGTCCATGGCGCACCTGGCCCTTCATGCGTCAAATCGGCTGGAAGAGCTAGTTTTGACGCGCTGCACGACCATTTCGGATGCTGGCTTCCACTCTTGGGCGGCGTTCCGTTTTGAAAAGCTGCGGAATCTTTGCCTCGCTGACTGTACTTATCTTACCGACCATGCAATTACATCCCTGGTCACCGCTGCCAAGGGGCTTCGGATCCTTGATCTCTCTTTCTGCTGCGCACTGTCTGACAGCAGTACCGAGATGGTCGCACTTGGTCTCCCCGAATTACGGGAACTACGGTTGGCATTTTGCGGTTCGGCCGTGTCAGATGGCTCACTCGGCTGCGTGGCATTGCACCTCTCAAAACTCCGGGGAATCTCGGTCCGCGGGTGTGTCCGAGTGACAGGTGCCGGCGTCGAAGCATTGCTAGAAGGATGTCCGAAGCTCAAGTGGCTGGACGGGTCGCAGTGTCGGAATCTGGAGCCGTGGGTGCGGGCGGGCGGGGTGAAGAGGTGGGGGCACGATGAGCATGGGGGGGACGGGTTGAATGGGAGGGAGATTGTGCCTGAGGAGCGGGTAGAGGTTGAGAGGGGGCCGAGGTTGTTTGTAGGGAGGGAGGTGGGGAGGAGGCGGGAGGAGATGATGAAGAAGAGGGGAGATGTCAGGTTTATCTTGACCAAGAGCATGGAGGGATTGCGTTGAGAATGTGGGCTTGGTGTCATTGTGTCTGTATCTGCAAAAAATGAAGATGTACAGAAGAGTGACGATGATGTATAGAATTAATGTATATATGTATATATTGATGATGCTGATGCTGATGCTGATGATTTGTTGTTATTGCACAATGCAGATGACTAAGCAAGAAGTTGTGGACCCCACATGTTTTGTGCTACATTGATGAGATGCAATTCATTCTGTGTGGGTTACTGTGCGGTTATATGTGTATTGTACAGTGCGTAGACTGTATATGATAGACCGATTTTGCATGTCAATCCTCTTTCACTCGTTTCCATCTCATTATATACATAGCATACACACTTGCACACAATACAAGAAGACCAAACTATCTCCTCTCCAAAATGATCCCCCTAAAAATCTTTTCCCTCGAATTCTTCCCCCCCACCCACACCGTCCACCTCGCCCTCATCCGCAACCTCGCCAACGCCCCCGCCATCCACGCACAACTCCTCGCACGCAACCCAGAGTACGAATACACATTTATCGACGCGGGGATCCTCGTTAGTGAATTCCAGGTGCTCGTGGCGGTGGGGAAGGCGGTGACTGGGGAGGTGGCGGGGGCGTTGAGGACGGCGAATGTGCATAGTGAGGTGTTGAATGGATTGAATCCGGGGAACAATGTAAGTGGACATGGTTTATATAGAAAGAGATAGAGAAGCTAGAAAAGTGATTGATGCTGACTTTTTTTTTTGGATTGGATAGATCTCGGAAAGTTACTCGCGGTTTGGCATGTCCAAAGCAACCACCAAGGACCTCCTTATTGTTAAGATTGCCCCGGCCACTGCGGCCCCGGCAATCGCTGAGCATCTGGAGAAGATCATTGAGGGGGACTTTGTCGAGGTGAATGATGAGGAGATTGCCAAGGGGACTGACTGGAAGCGGGTGAATAAGTATTATAAGTTGAATGGGGTGCAGTGGTTGGCAGGAGTGGAGAAGAGGCGGGAGCGGGAGGTGAGGGAGAGATTGGTGGTTAGTGCGATGGCGGTGAAGGGGGTTTGAGGTGGAGGGGAGAGAAAGGAAAGGAAAAGAAGAAAGGCCAAGATGAGGCGGATGAGGGGATGGAGATGATATCCGGGATTTTTAACTCGGTATGAGTAACACGATATTGCCCCGTTTATTGGTCACACACACGCACACATGCATACACATAGACTGCGGGGGAAGAGCAAAAGGATAATCCGGGATTGGCCAGCGGAGGAGACAAGAAAAAGGTCCAAACGGTCTACAAACCAAGAAACCAACACATGTACAAAAACAGAATCACAAAGTGCGTTTACAGTTTCCGTTTCTTGTCTTCTCAGATCTCCAACTCTTGATATGCAAAGCACAAGCAGTGTTTGTTTGACCCTTGACTATCACGGGAGAACGCAAGTCAGGGCGGTGAGCTTTTTTTTTTTTTTTTTAGCGCATCTCCATGTGTATTTCCGTCTACCCGTATCTTTCCGCATCTTACTCAACGCTTGACTATTTATCAAAGCGAGAATTTACGGGTTCCAAATAAAGATGTATTTTATCTTGCTTGTATTCACTATGCGTTTTCGTCCATGTCACCCTAAGTTCGGATCCGAGGGGAGGGCCACCGAGGAAACATGAAGCGCCCTGATTTTCCGTCTGTCTATGTGTATACTAGAGATCCTGGACCTGTTTCAACATCTCCAAGCGCATGCTATCTGTAGGGAACATTGAATGAAATGGAAGCTTAAGAAACACATTGGCATTGGTATTGATGTTGACCACAGCGATGACACAGAGGCTGCTGATAGTTTTTCTTGGCCACATCTGGCCATAGTTTTGTCCAACTCACCATTTGCCTACATTTTCACATCACCGAGAAAAAAGAGAAAAGTCTAGAACTAGAGTGGATGCCTATCGCGGACAGGCAACTTTAGGCTCGGCAGATTCAGGGGGTAGACAGTAATAAGTGAAAGTGAGAAGATAAGGCAGAGGTGGGCGAGAGATAATGGCAAGAAACGGCGCTTGGGGTTCCTGTCTTGGCTTGGGAGGAAGAGGGAAGGCAAAAAGAAAAGAATGTGATGTGATGTGATTTGAGGGGGGTGCTTGTGTGTATGTGTGTGCTTACGTAGTTAGTAATGCAAGGCTGGAGCAAATCCAAGAAAAGGGTAGTTACTTTGTTCATCATTATATTGTTTACTTGCATGATCAGAGTAAACAAATTCACATTAAATGTACATGTATATAGCATATAAATCAGTTAGTTTGTCAAGATAATAACAGAAAAAAAACTCCCACTACAGAAACAAGCCCAATGATGTAAGCGTGGATCCTCTCATTTATCTTCTTTGTAAACTATCAGGAACTTTTATCTTCCTGTCTTCCTCTGCACCACTTAAGCCTAAGCCCGAGTCTGTGTGCTGCGCTTGCAGATTCCTTTTGTTACATGCCCTCAGAGCCGATCCCACCATATCTCTAATCTCTAATCTTTCTTTCTGTGTGTGTTTCTTTACCGAATGAACACCAAAGCTAGTGCAGCCCAGTGCAAAACAGTGTATGTAAATACATGTTAGTGTTGGCTGGCCGTTGGGTTAGACTTTCCTTGTCCTTTCCTCTCCCTGCCCCGGCCGGTATGTCGGTCGGCGAAACACTGCCAAGCCGTATCGTGTATGCGAATTACCAGGGCTTTGATTGGCTGGAGGGAAAAGGGGAGTCTCTTTAAAAATATCTATACCCTCTTTCTTAAAGTAAAATGAATTTCTTTATCGTCAAGTGAGTGAATGGGTGAGTGAATGAGAGAGAGTGAGAGAAAAGAGAATGTCTGCTAAAGAGAAAGAAGAGGAAGAGCGACTTTGTGCCGATGGGGGGCGAGGGAAACTAAGCAAGGAAGAAGGAAACTAATTGTTGCTTATTTTTTTTTTCGTTTTTTTCCTTCTAGTGAGGAAACGGGCGAATTTATTCAGAGCATCCGCAGATATGTATGCTAAAGGAGATATTTTCCTAAACAAAAGAAAGTATTATATGTCTGGCAACTGCGGCTCTTATCTTTGTGCATACAGAGCGGCACCCTGCAGCGCAGAGCCTCAACTTTGTCTCTTCTCTTTTCCTCCAGCCTAACTGAACCAGCCAATCACTGTCCAATCTTGTCTGTGTGTCCGCCCTGGAAACTGCAAGCGCAGAGTCTCGATTTGGCTCGACTTTTGATATTGACACGCCCTGTGCTTCACTTTGCTTCGCTTGTCTTGTCTGCTTTTGCTTGTAAGCCGTGCGCTTCACTGAGATACACCGAAGAAGAAGCATGAAACAAAAATGTGTGTATTTTTGGTAACTTCATCCTCCGGGGAAGAGGAAGAGGAAGAGGAAGATAAGCAAAGCTTATCAAGGGAATACAGTATGAAATGAATGAGAATGAGAATGAGAATGAGTGAAGCGAGCAGGAAAAGAGAATAAATAGGACACAGGGCCCCGGGTTTTCTCGGGACTGTTTTCTTTCTCTTTGGCAGAACACAAAGAAACAACAACAAAGAAGCATCACCAACAAAAACACTACGCCATTGACTGATAACATCTCCATCTGACTGGTTCAGAATACTTGATATTGTTTGTATTTGAGTGTACTCTGAGAGTGCCTCTTCTTTCTGCTTGTCTATCGCATCTTGTTGTTCTCTTCTTTTCTCTTCACGAAATACCCTTTCACAACTACTTCACCGCTACCATGCTCACTACTCGCTCTACCGCCGTCTTCACCAATGCCGCCTCCCTCGCGAGGGCCGTGCCTGTCTCTTCTTCCCGTGCCGTTCCCGCCGCCACCAAAGGTATGCAATCTTCACATCTTTACTCGCTCTCACTCTCATCTCATCTCATCTCATCTCATCTCATCTCATTTCACTGTGCCTCTCACATGAAACTCATCTCATCCTTATCTAATGCCAACCCTTACTCAAAATCATGTGCTAATGTCTGTTACCAAGTCCTCCACCGCTTTTCTCTCCCCACCACCCACCACCCACCGGCCCCTCGCCACTTCGCTCAACTCGCCACCACAACCATCAACCCGCCCACCCACACCACTGAAGCCACCCCCTTCAATCACCCAGCCGACCTCTCCACCCTCTCTACCACTGAACACGAGGACCTCCTCTTCGACGTTATCGCCCGCCACCCCGAGGCCATCGCATTCAAATCCCGCGACTCCGTCCGCGTCATCCGTGCCCCGTTGGCGCTTGAAGGCGACCACGTCGAGACCTCCCTCACCATGACGACGCTCATCGGCAACGGGAAAATGGGCAGCCGCCCGATTATCTTCCTTGATGATGCCCGCGGGGCCCTCATGGGCTTTTACCACCTCGGCCGCAACCTGGCCGGGCACGCCCGTATTGTCCACGGGGGCCTCCAGGCCGTGCTGCTCGACGAGTGCATGGCGCGCGCTACGTTCCCGAGGCTGCCCAAGAAGATCTCGGTCACGGCAACGCTGACGGTCGACTACAAGAAGCCGTTGCCCGTGGACCGCTTTGTCATTTTGCAGGCGGCGACGGACAAGGTAGAGGGGCGCAAGGCGTGGTGTGAGGGGAGGGTCGTCGATGCGGGGACGGGCGAGGTGTATGCTGAGGCCAGGGGGCTGTTTGTGCAGCCGAAGTGGGCCGATAAGATGGCGCCGATTCGGTAATTTTATTGCTCGCTGGAGCTCAGGAGAGTGGGGGGATGTGATATGATGTGATGATTTTGGGGTTATTTGTTTCCTTTTGGTTGTTTTTTTTCTTGGTTTGCTTTTTGATACGGATTTTTTTCTGGTTGTTTTTGTGTTTTTGCCCAAGACTAGTATATCAACAGTCTTGTTCTCCACTTTTTTCGGAGAAATCGCCGGATCCACCTAGATTGGAACTGCTTTATGTTTACGTCACAGGACTCTTTGAGGCTCAGTAAATTTACTCTTCCTATAATAAACATCTTGATAATCACTTTAAACTATATGTCTTGTCTCTGTCTTCACACTATCGTCGCCTGTGCCCTCACCTTCTGCACCGCCACCGCTCCTTCTCTGCCTGCATCCCCGTCACCACCTCGCTCTGAATATCTGTCCACTTCTGGTCCACCAGCGCCAATGTCACCACCTCGGCCACCACCGCACACGCAAACTCCATAATCTGACTGTAGCTCAGCGCCACCTTCTTCATCTCCCGCAGCGCCTCCGCCTGCCAGTCCGCCATGTACGTCAGGTACGTCACGATCCACCGGATCCCCACCGACTGCCCCGGGTCCATGTACGCATCTGTTGGGATCTCCAGCCGTCGAAACAGCCTGAGATACTTGCTGCCAGTCTTCATCTGCGGTGCCACCTATCTGGCTGTCGCAAACAAAGTTAGATTCTGAATCTTAAACGGAGACAGAGACGGAGACGAATGTGGAGCCACTTTTTTTATACAGAGGCAAGGTCCCTTTTTTTCACGCATACGCATATATATACCTTGAGTCTAGTAAACATAAATCGGCTTGTTATTCTGCCAAAGATACCTCATCACTACAAAAAAAACCAACGACAATGACACACTAATCGCACTTACCGTCACCTTGGCCCTCATCGTATCCCGCGGGCTAAACAGCACCGTCTGAATACTCGACACCAACACCAAACTTCCCGGCACCCCCGTCCCATGTAGCGCCCTCCGGCGTCTCCGGGTCCGGCGGCACCTCAATCATATTCGCCAAGTCTTCAGACAATGACGAGGTTGATGGCACGGTAGATGAGGGTGGGGGGGGAGGGGGGGGTGTTGGCTGGATGTAGACATGGGTGGCGAAGTCGACAGTGAGGGGGGGCGGAGGAAGTAGAGATGGTGGGAGAGGGATGGGAAGGTATGCTGCGTTGATGTGCTTATAAAGTGTAAGCAGAGAAGAAAGAGACTCAAGAGAAGAAGAGATACAAGGACAGATATGTATACATATAGAAAATCAAGAAACTGCACTGTTATAGCAATCCCATGCCCCTTCCAGAATGTGTCACACACCCCGCCGATCCCCAATATCCTCCAAGACATGTCCCTCTTCTTGACTCCCCCCATCTCCTCTTTCATCCTGTCTTCCTATCCCTCCTCTCCCCCTCCACCACCTCCTCTCCCCCTCCACCGCCTCCTCTCCCACCAATACCATAAAACCCCCAC
>JABFIG010000233.1:0-30785 GCA_017139545.1 Ambrosiella cleistominuta | reverse complement strand
TTTAGGTTTTCCTCTTCTCTTCTATTGTGCAACCCTTCTGTCCACTTTACCTTTTTACATAAATATTTCATGTTTTTAACATGGTACCATTACAATGATATCTAAACCACATACTTTTCAGTCTCATGCCATTAGAACTGCCACGAATGTCTGTTCATGGGTAAGTAACTCAAATATAGTCAACACTCACTATGAGACTGACATTTTGTCTAGAATTCGGCGATATGCCACCGTACCACATTTCAATGTGGTAAATCGGGCCCGAAGATGGCCAATCTTTGGAGGACTTGGTATGGCTGCTGTGCTTGGTTACTATTCCATGATCCTGTTAAACAATACTCCTTCTCCTACACACTTGCCTTTCGATGCAACAGCTGTTCCTACCGGTCGACCATCACCTGTTTCAAACATGTCTGCGCTGGACTTTGATCGCAGTCTAGATTCAGCAGAGTCTTGGTCCGGAATTTTAACCTTGCGTCAGAGAATGTCAAAATTAGCTAAAGGAGATGTGCTTGAAGTAGCAGTCGGCACTGGACGCAACATCAAATATTTCAATTGGCTTCCTCTTGCCCCCAGAACCCCTTCCGATATCTTGAAAATTCGAGATCGGCCCACAGTCATGACTTCCTATACAGGAGTGGATATCTCCACAGACATGCTTGATGTCACTATAGATCGGATCCGCTCGGCTGCCGAGTTGGAAGGTGAGCCTACAGTTCAGGTGTATGTTTGCCCTGATACAGAACGAAAGGCAGGCGCACTGGAGTATCTTTGTGGAAAAATAAGAGTCATAAAATCTGATATTCAGTCGTTCATACCTCTGGCACCAGGTGCTCGGAAATACGATCGTGTCTTCCAGACATTCGGACTTTGCAGTGTTTCTCACCCAAAAGAGGTTTTGATGAAACTGGCAAGTCTAACACAACCCGAAACTGGTCGCATTATTCTTTTGGAACACGGCAAGGGCTCATACGGAATCGTTAATAATCTCTTGGATCGGAATGCATCAAGTCATTTTAGTCAGTTTGGGTGTTGGTGGAATAGAGATATTGAGAACATAGTTCGTTCAGCTGCAGATGAGATACCAGGACTTACTGTCACCAAGATTGAAAAACCATGGTTTCAGCTAGGAACATTGTATTGGATTGAATTGCGAGTCACGCAACCTGAACGAGGCAAGAAATGACAATAGGTTTATAACAATTCAATAGACAACTAAACCATTGTGAGTCGGATGCTACAATGCATATATGACTATTCTGGATGTCTCATTTAATTCAAAATTCCCCCATTTGCGAAGAAAGCATGATTAAAATAAGTTGAATGTCATCACATTGTTATTACCACACATATTGTCACGTAACACACTACCCCAAAAATATTTAACTCAGCCTTCGCAGTAATAAGAGGTATGGAAGCTAAGTTGTGGTTTATTTGGACTTAGAGAAATAGACTATGTGAAAGTAATGATAATGGTATGGGGATACATCGTTTTTTAAAGGGTATATGGTAACAGAAATGAAAAAATCATGTGATATGACAGTTAGAAACAAGACATAGACGAAGTCCGACATACATAAATATACTGGACCATGCAAGGCACCTGTCATGATTGCAGAGTAACAATAGATCATGGCAGAGCAGGTAGACTGATTTTTATTGCCATGCTCTAGCAAGCACAGTCGCAATATAAGATTCACAAACAAAACGAGACAATGGCACAATGAACAAAGAATAAGGGCATGCATGGCCTTGGACAAAGGCAAGACAACTCTAACAGTTTTCTAGTAAGGTGTCAAGCTCATCTAGATCAATGGTCTCTGGGATATGATCCCAGGAGGCCACAGATGGGCCAAGAGCCAGCCAGTAGTCGGATTCAGGATCCTTCTTGTGGGGATTCGAGCTTTCCTTTAAGTTAGAAGTACAGGAAGATGGCGCACTATTAATGACACCACTGGCACGAGACTCATTGGCCCAAAGATCATACTTTGGTAAATCATCAATAAACGCCAACTCGGATTCTGACTCCGAAGTCTCACTGAAAGAAGAAGCGAGATATGAGACATCAGGATTACGCTTCTGAAGACCGGTGGCTGTTTGAGTAAATTCATGCTCGTCCAACTCAAGAGGCGGAGGTGGACCACGTCCCCGGCGGTATTTCAACCAGGTAGATGACTGAGTGTCGGTGTCGACATCATCTACGTCATCAGAGCTGTCGAGCTCAGGCGCGGAGAGATCGACCTCAGGAGAAAGGCTGCGCTCGCGGTACACGCTGCTGTTGTCAGAGAGACCACCATCTGAATCATACCGTTCTGCTTCATCTGAAGCAGCTGAAGCATCACTTGAGTCTTCAGGAGAAAGAGAATGTAAGCGCATATTGCTACGGTTGCAAGAGGACGTAGATTGAAGTTGGGGAAAGGGATGACGCGGGCATGTAGTCAAAAAGAAGTAAGTACGACGGGGGTGAACTGATTCAAGTTCTTTGCCAACTGGACAAGGCGATTTGAGAGTCCATGACGAGCGTTTGATGAACGTAGAGAGGCGCGAAGCAACGATTACAGTGGGATTGGTGGAACTGGAAAATAAGGAACAGTTAATGGGTGCTCATGATATGGTAATTTGCGTAGTAGTTTATTAGTGGACCAAATCAAAACCTGAAAAGGCTGGGTTTACGACATTTCGATGATAACGGCAAGACTTACTGCTGAATTACAGGTAATTTGCTAGATAGTAAGTCAGCAAGCTCTTTGATAAACAAGGGACGATTACCCGTGAGGTACAGCTGCTCAATGGCTGCTCTGACTACATCGTCATCGATGTCGCACCAAAGTGTGGAGGTCACCGTGGTTTCGAGGGAATGGGAGAGCTTGCCCAAACTGGGAGACAATGGTGTCCGTTCATATGTGACGACAGAGCGATTATGCGAAGTTTTGATGCGTTTGTATTCAGGCTCGTCTTCAGAGTCTGATGGAGCGGCGCGACGAACGCGCAGAGCTGGGAAAGTAGCTGCAGACGTAGGGGTCGAGGTAGATTTCTGAGAATGAGAGACAGGAACATGTATGCCCAAAGAGGGAAGTGAAATGGACTTCCGCCGGGTATTGTATGGCATTGTGATGTTTGAATCGTGGGCAACAACCTAATGTGTGATGTATAAAATTTCTAAGAAAAAAACAGGGTAAGATGAGGAACAATATATAAATGAGCGTAACAACAGGATGAATCTCAAAAACTAAAAAAGGTAGGATGAGAAAGTACAACTGTTATGGAGAAGTGTGGTTCAAGAGTAGATGAGAAAAGATTTTGAATGAAACAAGATGTAGGGACCACAAGATAGTATTTAACAATAGATACCTGCTATATAATTCGGGAACCTTTGCAGGTGACAAATGATGTAGAGGATGAAAGTAATGGCTAACAACTATATATACACGTAGTCCCGCCAATAGAAACTGACACTGAAAATTAATTATTGTAT
The DNA here is from genome assembly GCA_017139545.1 of Ambrosiella cleistominuta. NCBI lineage: Eukaryota > Fungi > Ascomycota > Sordariomycetes > Microascales > Ceratocystidaceae > Ambrosiella > Ambrosiella cleistominuta. The sequence goes on along the minus strand of JABFIG010000233.1, from coordinate 27,310 downwards.
TGTACTGTTTCTTAATGGCCTGCCATCGGACTATTAAATCTCGGGATCGGCCCCCAAATGGCTTTGTCGCAAACGGCTAGACAATTTTTTTTCTGCTAGTCGCTTATTCTCTTATGTTCCTTCAATGATACGGTATTCCATGGCTCTTATGCATCTTCCCCACTTTTAGCTTTTTTTTTCTCAAGATACTGCCACAATCCCAGCAGCGTAAAGCCAATGATATTAGTTTTTTTATGTAAAGTCCCACACACAGAAGGCGGTGTATAAATTGTGAACCCCACTTTCCTTCTTGGGCATGAGCATGGGTCCCCAGGTCCTGGTCACTAAAATCCTTTAAGTCAAAGACAGTGACCATAGTTTGCGACCACAAGACTAGGGAAATGTTATGTGAAAACTTGCGAGAGGTTATGTATCTTAAGAAAATTGTTTAGAAAAAGTGATACAGCTGCAATGATTGATTCATTGAAAGCAATCCTCATGATTATATGCTAAACCACCCAATATGTAAATGCAAGATATGGACCAGGAACGCCGGTATGAGAAATTACAAGTGTTGCAATAATAAACATCGGATTGATGGTGGAAAATGTTTACAGTCCTGACATGGGATATTGTCGATATTTCTGGACTGATTAAGAAGTGGCGCGCAGAACAGTGCTAAAACGCTCGGCAACCTAGACGTACGAGTTAATTCCTGCGACAACAATTTCGAGACCTCTCAAGGAACATACCTCAGGATAAGTTTTGATAAAGGGCAGGTCATAAAACCCATACTGCTCATTTTGAAGCAGCTCAGCCACTGTGAGCAGGACACCCCAGGGCTGATGCCAGAAGGGAATGTATCGTTCAAGAAGAATCCGAGTGATCTGTTGCCGAACTTCAGTTGCATCAGGGTCAGTGGGATCGCGAGAAAACAGACTCAAGACCAGATAGACAAAGTAGGCTGTGTAACCGTTGGGGTACCGGAGTTGGTTACCAATAAATGCAAGAATGTAGTATCTGGTGGATGCTCCGACCTCACAAATGAGCATACTCAACAGCTTGAAACCAGTGTTATCACGCGCAAAAAGGCTATCAGAGTCTACCTGAACATCATGTAAGAGACCGTAGTTGGCGATATGCATAACCACGTTTTCGATCACAACTGAATTGGCAGGAACAGGGACATGACAAAATGTAGTCTCGATCTTTTCACTGTGACATATCGCGTGCGCGATGTGGGCAACAGCGGCCTCCGAAGGTCCGTTTTCGAGAGATTCATCAACAATATCCAAAAGTCCAAGATCTTTTAGGGCACCAGTGGTGTCTTGTTGCAGAGCGCCTGGATTAGTACAATCTTGCAAGGAGCTCAATCTCAGTGGACGAACAGGGGCATTGGGAGGCGCCGCTGTGACAAGGACCAATACGATCTGAGCGCAATGATATGGCACATGACGACACAATGTGTTGTGGTTTCTAGTGAGATATTCAGGGAAGTCATGATTCAAGATGAGGAGCAGCTTCAACGTTGCTCTGTACACATCCTTAGAGATGTCATGAACATCGGGAGACTTGAGCTGTTCACCAAGATAGGATAACTGAGCCACAAGCAGATCAGTGAATGCTGCTTCACATTCTGGGCGTTGGGAACGAAGCAGAGCTGGCAGCAATACCCGATGCTGTAAAAGATGCATCCATCCGTAGTAAAAGTCAGGAAGATAGCGAGGTCCAAATTCAAGAAGCTCTTTGGCGACGGCCAACATGAGAACATCTATGTCATCTTGACTGACAACGTCCAGGCAATCTTCAAGATCTTGGATGTGTAGTATAATCAGGCAAAGCAACTTGTAGTACATGCGTTGGGCAAAGTGTTCGCCCTGCAGCGTGTGATGATGATACATGACGACACGAATGACAGCCAGCAGTGAAGACAAGAAAACCGACCGACTGGCACCTGCCTCGAGAATGGGAGACTGAGGTCCAAGACAGATTCCAATAAGACGGGACAGAGCCTCTGTGGCAAGAAGACCGTCGTAAACTTGATCAGTTGACTGTGCTTCATACTGCGTCACGCACATTTCCAAAGCGACACGGATGAGGACAAAGAGGTCATCCTTGTTTGATAACACTTGGCGCACTCGCATCTGCTTTAGAAAAACAGGTAGGACTCGATCACCGCCTGGTTGAGTGCATATGTGAGTCCATTCTTGGAAGATGTATTCAAATTGCTCCCAAACCATCGTGTTAGACTCCGGCATTGAAGACGGAGGAATAAGAGAAGACTCCTCAAGCCTAACTTTCAATTGTTGGCAAGCAGTATTATCAGGCTCGGCCTGAATCCAGAGCCACACTGCCTCCAAACTGCGAACAATATCAGCATAAAATATCACAGGTTGATCGTTCAACAAGGCTAACTGGATAATTTGGTTAAGGAGCTGCAAAAAGCTGTCGTTGCGAGAGCCAAGACCTTGGGCGATGAACATGTCGATTTGGGGCCATTCCAAAAGATCAGTTTGCAACAATGCCAAAAGCAGAGGCTTGTTAATCAGATGCTGCGTAACTTTCTGCCGACAAAATTTGCGGATACGAATGCTCACACTACCAGTCGACATACCGCGAAGTTGACTGAGTATGCTCAAATATGTCTCAACGCCTAGTGTACTCTGAGCTAGACTACACATGGTCAATACCATTTCCTGGGCAATGTTAAATGACCATTCCTCAGAAGCGCGGACGACACTAATTATGGCAGTCATCAGGTGATCATAAACGTCAATTATGGGATTACTTTGCCGGGGAATGTTGGCAAAATGTTCATTAGCCAACTCCGAGGCAGCAGACACTTTGGTAGATAAATCGTGAGATAATTTGAGCACCCGGGATACCAATGAGTTAGTCTGTATATATTGGGGCGCCAAACCAGAGATGCCTTGGTTTTGATTGTTGGAATCCGAAAGAGTGTTCATAGGAGTGATGGTTCCAACAGTGAATTGATCTTGAAGTGGATCACCAAGTTGTCTTGTCTCAGCCAGGGGAGTAGGGAGAGATGGTGCACCAACACCGATAACACGGGGGTTGCGACCAAACTTCTCGTAGATAGCCATCTGTTCAGGTGTCAATCCAGTCATATGCTCATGCAACCTGTACGGCTCCAGTATTGCAGAGGACCATCGATCCACGGGCCGGGCAAGGAATGGCTCATGAGGCTTTTGGGTCCGGTGCTGATGACGAGCTTCAACATCGGTTGTTAGGAAATGTTCGATCTCCGGCACAGCACGAGACTCGGCGCTCTTCTCAATGACCTTGCAGCCCACCTCGATGTTTGAGTTGACGCACATAAGAAGTGTGCCTTCAGGAAGATTGAGACCTGCTTCAGTACCAAGCTGTCGCATGTACGACGTGAAGGTCTGCTTGAGAGGGTCCTTACATGTCACTAGGGCCAAACTACCGGCTGTTGACTTAGCCATGTTAATGGCTGAGTTCCGCAGTTTATTCTCATCAGGCTCAACAGCAAAATCTTTGGTAATGAGTTGTTGAGTAGAGATAGCAGCGATAGTGACAGACCGATCCACTACAGGCTGAATTATCTCGCTGATAGCTCGTGTCAAGGAGGCTTTGACAAGGTCAGTGAGCTGGACGGTACTTAATATCAACTCATTTGTCGGGGGTATAGTCAACTGTTCGGTAATATCAGGAATCTCAGTAATGAGATTCTGTTGACTCGGTGTCATCGGGACAGATGGGGGGATATTGCTGTGGCCAATTGGCTCGAAAGCCTCGGACCTATCCAAAAGAGGAAGATCAGCACTGCTGGGAACCGGTAGTGGACGTTGCAGAATGCCTTCAGGAGGAATGATGCTCTTATGGTCCAGGTTGAGCCCTTTACAAAGAACCTCGATCTCAAACTTAAGGTTCAATTTGATGAGATTAGGCTCATGATAGATAGCAATGAGAAGTTGTATGATGTCCATGAGCCAAGGATTAGGTGGTTTGAAAACAGTTGACTGAGCACCTTGAATTAGCACTTTGCAAACGAAGGGAATGACCAGAGATAAACGTTTCCATTCGTACGCCTCAAGAAGCAATTGCTTGAATGCAATATTCTTTTGTTTGACAGGCTTATCTCTAGCCAAAGTGAGAAGACCGAGCCAGCTGGCAAGGCTCTTCAAGTGAGCTCGATCATTACCCTTGGGACCAGAAATGTTGCTCTCAAGATTGAGAAGACAATCGATACTCATGTAAGTTTCTCGTAAGACTTCGTCCCAAAGCTCCTTATCGTTCAAGATGTTCACAATGTCAAGGTAAAGGGTGTGGTAATTGGGCTGGCCTTTGGCACGTTCTTCAACAAGTTGGTGAGCAAACCATTCCATGTACTTTGGCTCAAGCATAGACCGAAGCTCTTCACAAGACTTCATCAATTTGTCTTCCGAAACATTGTTCAATAAGAATTTGAACCGATCTTGTTGAGCATCGGACGGAGGTTCAGACTCGACATCCATCCGAGGAGGGTCAATATTGATACAAGTGAAGCGTTGGTAAGAATCAGGAGCAGCCTCATCACTGTGTTCGATGGCCACTTTGAGAGTGGACCATGTTTCTGATTGTACTAGTGGCTCAATATGGTATAGCTGGCGACAAAAGCCAGGCCACTCTCTCAAACGAGGAAGAAAGGTTTTGAGGGCTTGTAAGCCAAACTTGAACATTGGCTTATCAGGAGGATAGTCACGAACAGCTTCAAGAATCATTTCCAGACTGATCTTTAGTGAAAGACCGGCAACCAAACTGTGAGATATAATACCACCAAATAGTACTGCCGTGGTAGCCAGTGCTTGGACAGGATATTCGCGAAAATGGTTGAACTCATCAAAGAGCCCATGTATCATGCAGGCAAATGTATCTTGATCAAGAGGATTGCGTGAGTGCTTGTAAGCTCTCAAGGTCTCAACAATCTCTTTGCAAACAGTGTCCCCGCTATACATTCGCTTGTAATGCTCTTCCATACGACTATTAGCTGTAGCCGGCAACGCATTACCAGAGAGACTATTTGCATCGATGATATCGTCAAATCCTTCGCCGTAGTTCACCAGCCGTGGATACGCAGTAACATAGTCTCGCTGAACTTGGGTCAAAGGGGTATTGAAAGCGTGCCCCAGAAAATCATCTATAATGTTAAGTAGCGCATGAATAGTCTTGACATGAAGGGAAGTAGTCTCCGGTGCTGACTGGGGATCCGCCTCACGATTACGCCGCATATTGGCTTTGACATTAAGAAACTGTATAAGATTCATAGCCATGGCTTGAGGGTTATGCTGATGGTCGCGTGCCCATTGCTGAAGGTCAATGTGGCCTTGAGCATGAGCATAGGCAACAAGATCAAAAGAAAACCCGGTCTCAAGACTCGCTATGTAGTCTAGCCAATCATATTTCACGGCCATTTCGAAAATTCGAGGAATTTCATTGGGCTGCTTCAGGTGGATGTCAACCAGTTGACGCACTACCCATTGTGAATCTTTCTTCCATAAGCTTTCGAAAACGAAATCTCGATGTTGTGACTTGGGCGTGGTGTAAAAGTTGGAAAAAAGCGTAGCAAGTGTTTCGTTGGCAAAACCAGGCCAAGGATGGGGCACAGAAAATGACGATACTAGAAATATGTCGATAGTTGGGATGACAGCCTGGAATAGGCGTTTGGCTTCGGCAGTAGATGATGCAAGAGTGTTATCGAGAGCACAGCGGAACACGGTCGTCATGGCAGAGACTGAAGAGAGAGGATGGCGATTGGCATAGGCAGCTCGCTCTTGAACAGCTGATGAGCACGAAGTGTACATGTCCAACGAGATGCTGGAAGAGAAGTCTGGAATAGAACTGATATCAAGAGTCTCTGGATTGTGTGAAGCAAAGGCAGACACGAAGGACAATGCAGTCTCATGATTGTTCCAGCCCGTGCCCCACAGAGTCTGAATATCAAGCTTGGGCTCAAGACTGGCATCACTGGCAATGATGATCAACGAGTTATAAAGCTCAAGAAACTGATAGGGTGAGATACGGGCATTGGGATTATCGAATCCACGAATAACTTCGGGCCAAGAAAAGTTCGAAGGAAGACAGTGCCGCAGACCGTGGACAAGATTTGACGTGTTGAATTTTGGGGTTTGACTGATGCAAGAATAGAGCAAGGCATTGGAGACAATTGCGGGAGTTAATTGTATATGCAGAGGTCGTGATTGAGCAGTCTGAAGATGCCTCACACAGGTGGTTTCATCGTGAGTCAACTCAAACCCAACTTGTTGCATATAACGAGCCAGACCATTAATATTGTTATCGTTGAGTATACGATATAGATCAAGGATTGCCAGTAATGGAGAGGGAGTTTCCTCCGAGTATCTGCAGCGAATCTCTTGGAAGAAGTCTGACGGGTCTCCATCAACGATATTCGGAAGATTTGGTGGAGGGTATTGGATAATACGGTCCAAAACGACACAAAGGAGATCCGTCGACAAATGTTCCCGATATGAACCATCAGGGCGTGAAAGGATATCCTTGAATGCCTTTAGATTTGTGGAAATTATGGCGTCCGCTACAATCCAAGGTTAGATAAACGCTCGCGAGGTCATGTCAGTAAACTCACCTTTGATTTTGAGGTCTTGGCGGTTACCAAGTTTGAAGGCTGAAGCCAGAACTACTTTCTGAAGAGCATCTAACTTGAAATGATCCATGAAGGTAGAAAGATCAAAATCGCGATAGACATCTTCACTACCAGATTCGATAGATTCTGCAATTTGTCGGGCTTGTTCCGGCTCACTGACTAGCTTGCTTAGTTCAGCGGTGAGCAACTGGTAGTTGGCTGGATTCGGAACATTGGAACTCCGGCTAGATGCCGAGAAGATGTACACCGCATTGCTAGCCACCAGGCGAGCAAAAAACTTGGCGTATACTTCCATTCCGTTGTCACAAATTAACTGTAGAAGTCGCCATCGTTAGCATTAACATGGAACCTCGGTTTGAGACAACTAATCGATTGGTACCTTGTAAAGTTGTTCAACTTGACTGTCCCACTTGTCGTCGTCTTTGAGTGCACTCAGTAAGAAGTATACTTGAGTGACAACGAGATTGGTGATATTACTGCTTCCGGTCGGACTCGGTGAAGCACTATTGTACAAATGAGTGGTATGCGAGAAATTGTGGCTTCCGGTTTGAACGGGATAGGCAGGAGTCGGAGAGAACGTTCCACTCCGTGGTTTTGGTACCATGAGGTTGTTATCTATAGTTTACCCGAAGTGAACTGCTATGCATTGAGATGCGAACCACAAATTCACGTCTGGATGCAATCGTCGGAGGTGGTCGCGGGGGCGGAGTTTTTTTTTTAAAAAAAAATGGAGGGGTCAGACGCAAGTGGGCGTATAATGGAACAGAAAAGTGGCTCTGAACTCAAGTAGTGATAAATACCCAGCGCACTCCGTATTACCGCAAATAGATGCAGATGTCCAGGTATGAATGGGGGTTCACCAATGGTTGAGGCTGAAGTAGGTAGATGAAAGGCTGAACTAGGAGGAACTTGTAAAATCGCAGAGCACTCGATATGCTAGGAGATTTAATAGAGCATGTAAAAGAATACTGCAGTGTAGCCTGGCCACTTATGTGATACAAATAAAGCTTTGGGTGAAAGGACAACTGTCAATGGCAATTGCAATTGATAGTATGTTTGGCTTGGATGTCAGAAATAGAGACAGTCACGAAGATGGAAAGTGAAGCTACATACAACCAGATGTGTCAAGAACGAGAAATGACCTATTATTGACAAGAGCAACATGTGGCTCCAAATGCGAACAAGATCTACGATAAGGTTGTGACAAGGACCCCGTAATTAGGTCAAATACTTTAACTAAATTCGTAAGGGTTTATTTACATGTGACATTCCACGTGACCCACGCCAGTTGCTATGCCAACAAATATACGTTCCAATACACTGATCTAGAGCATGCATCCTAAGCTGTAAGCTGTCCCCTGAGAGCTGCAATATGAAGCATGTGAACCAGAACAGATGCTGCATGTTCCTATCTCTTATGTTGGATAAAAGCTATGAAAGCTAATAAATAAAGATATCATTTGCCACAACGACAATATCTTCATCAACAACTATATAATTTTGGACAGTTCATACATTTATATCCTACTGGAATAAATACTACTCTCAGTCATGCATAATGTTGGCAGTGATGTGCCTGGCGTGGCCATCTCCTGTAAGATAATCCGCGATATATCACATTGATGAAGACACTGACCAAAGGCCTAGTTGCCAACAACTTTTGGGGCAAAGATGATGCTGGCGTGGGTCCTCTTTTGCTTCGTATGCAAGCAGCTAAGCAGACATGTGATGAATTGAAGGCCTTTTACACAGGTAAGCCATTTTATGACTTATCATTGCAGTTGTTCATGAGATATGCTTACGCCTATAGCTCGCGCATCGATTGAGGATGAATATGCCCGGCGACTACTGTCTCTTTGTAAAAAGCCTCTGGGTTCACAAGAAATGGGGGGACTCAAGCTTTCTCTTGACACTGTGAGAGGAGAAGTAGAAGCTATGGCTAAGCAGCATCAAAGCATTGCTGCACAAATGAAAAGTGAATTGGAAGAGCCACTTGCTGCTTTCGCCGGGGCTATGAAAGAGCGCCGTAAAATTGTCCAAAATGGAATTGAGAAGTTGTTAAAGGTTAAGATGCAACAAACTCAACACGTGAACAAGGTGAGAATTTCCTAGAAACCATAAAAGTTGCGGCTAGAATCTAACCGGATTTGTCCTTCCAAGACTCGTGATAAGTTCGAACAGGAGTCTTTTAAGATAAAAGGATATCTAGCCCAGGGCCACATGGTAATGGGACAAGAAGAGCGCAAGAACAAAGCAAAACTGGAGAAGACCCAAGTTGCTTTGGCGGCATCTAATACGGAATATGAAAACGCAGTCAAGGTGTTGGAGGAGACTACAGCGCGATGGAATCGAGAATGGCAGGCAGCTGCTGATAAGTTCCAAGATTTAGAAGAGGAACGGCTCGACTTTACCAAAAGTAGTTTATGGGCATTTGCCAATATTGCGTCTACTGTTTGTGTCAGTGACGATGCATCTTGCGAGAAGATACGACTATCTCTGGAGAAAATGGATGTTGAGAAGGATATCATCACTTTCATCACCGAGCGTGGCACCGGCCAGGACATCCCAGATCCTCCGAAATATATCAACTTTATCAGAGGAGACTCTACCGATTCGAAATCAGAAGTCGGTGAAGATGAGAACTATTCTGTGGCTCAATTTCCACGCAATGTCAACCCAGCATTTCGCTCATCATCACCACCGCCGCCCGCGCCAACCTTCGAGTCTCATCACGAGCCCCAAAGTCCAACCAAAGTCACAGAAAATCAAGTGGACCCCACAGCGAGTCGACTTCTCACAACACAAAAACAACCTATCAGTCCGAATACAGATATAGTCGGATCTAGCCTTCAACAGCCCCGATCAACTACACGTCAAGAATCCCAGCCTGTTGCTCTGGGCGCCCATGAAACTGCACCAACTCCAACACAGGAGGCTCTCCCAGTCGCGTTGACGTCGCAAAAACCACAGAACTCGGGTTCGCTACAAAGACAGGTCACTGTTCCGTCGCAGAATCTCGTCACCCAACAACAGGTACAGCCCCAAGCCCATGTGCCTTTGACACCATCAAGACCCCCAGATGCACCAGAGCCTATGTCCGTTCAGATCAAATCCCAGATTTATATGGATATCTCACCCGCCCCTCATGAAAATTTGAAGAGTTCTACTGCCGTGTCGAGTTCGATTGAAGAGAATACTATCGCAGTAACTTGTCCAGACACTAGCCTTGCGCGATCTTCTAGTCGAGACTCTACGGCACTCAGTCGGTACTCCAACCCTACCTCACTTTCGAACTTGGAACTTTCGAGTGGATCTCTCTCTCCGACGAAGCCAGTAGATCTTGCTTCCAGTGGTGGCATCCTTAATCCAGATCAACCAGCCATGAAAAAAAGAGGTGGGCTTTTTCAAAGCCAGAGCCCCTTTAGACGCAAAAGTACTAGAGAGCGGGACAATCTTGCACATTCTCCTCATCCCTTCATGAAAAAAATCCATGCCCTGTCACGCATCACCACTACCCCTCCATATCTTGTTGAGGTAAACGATTCCAACTGCTCTCCCCTCTCTATATCTAATTTATCCACGTCTCCTATCAGGCCTATCGAATCACGCATACAACCACCTGAGGTAAAATCAATGTGTAATCAATCAATGAGGGTGTCGGACTCCGATCAGACCCCGGATACCAGGGTACCAGTCAATATTACTTCTTCCGAGACAGTTCCTGCAGAAGCCGTCGCCATCAAATCGTTTTCAATTCCAACTGCTGGTATCAAGAATTCTGTACTATCGAATAATCATTCAACGTCATCAACAGCCCCAGATACGCCTTTAGACAAGCCCATAATTGCTCCATCAAAAATCAATCCAATCAGTGGTAATGCAACTTTGGCTCTGGGAGTTGGCGGAAATCTACTTCCTATATCGGACGGCGCTCTAGAGAGCAACAAGATACCTTCACTCGTCAAGGACGATAGTGATCCCTTAGCTTTAGCTTTGGCTGAGCTGAAAACAGTGGCTAATAACTCCAAACAGTCTTCCAACCGCGTCCCTATTGATCTATATGCTGGACTATCAGCTCCAACCCCAACTCCGGGTCATGGTGTGATACACTCAGCAAAGCGCGGAACCCCACCTCCCAACTATGATGGGCCCGTTCAGCAGCGACTCGGAGCTCCACCTCCGGCGCATACAGCCAAAGCCATGAAGGAGGCTTCGGAGAAATATGTTGGGCAAACTCGTAGTATGTTTGGGGACCCTTCTTACTCATCTTCGTCGTTACCTCGTTCTGGAACACGATCCGGGAGCTCCATGTCACCTGCACACGGATCTTCACGGATGAGCAATGAGGACCCACGCCCCTCCCGCCGCTCGGCCTCACCCAACATAGCACCATCTCATGTGCGTTCCAGTTCTCGGCACAGCACGCATAATAGTATAAGCAAAAGAGACGCCAATCTCTACAACAGACCAGGAACCAGTCATTCTATAAGGCCTATGGTGGCCGACCAGTTCACTCAAAGTCGACCCGGTAGTAGTCACATCAGTTCTGATGGCATGGCTATGCAATTGATGTCTCCATCAGATCCTGAATATGCCATGCAACTTGAACGGACTTCCAGCCGCCCAGGCACCAGCCATAGTTCTCGTAATGTGGGGTTCTATGATGGTTCGGGATCAGTGTCTAGCCGTCAACGCAGCAAGAGCATTGCTGATCCGTCTCGGCAGTACTCCCGTGACGGTCGGCCTATCTTACATTTCGGTAAGACAACTTTTTAAACGTCTTAGATCCTGCTTTGCTAACATATATTGAATTGGTAGCCCGTGCCATGTATGCATACCAAGCGGCTATCACAGAAGAGCTCGGTTTCTCTAAAGGGGACACCCTGGCTATTCTTCGACATCAAGATGATGGTTGGTGGGAAGCTGAGGTTCATAACGCAGGTGGAAGAGTTGGACTTGTTCCAAGCAATTACCTCCAACCTCTATGATTTGGTATTCATGTTGACATATTTGTGTGATAAAAGCCTTACTACCCAGATCATGTTTCCTACCACATTCCAGTCACATTTCAATCACTATATGATGCATCAGTACAGAGAACGACATTTAAATCGTGAAATACGCTATATCCCGCGGGCCTTTATATATGACGTCATCATCTACCGTGTCATATCTAACCCTATTTTCCCCTTGCAACAATGCCCAGTGACATGTCTCAAGCTAGATTCTACTTGCAATTCTACTGTCCTTCTTGACCTTAACAACTCCACCATAACTAACGCGGCAGGGGTGTATCCTGAAATTTCTGGATAGAATAGATGATGGTACGTCCTCGTCATGCTCCACGCATGATCACACGAATTTGTTCGCAACAGAATGACCCAAAGCTTTCTCTAATCGATGACTTCAGAAACCTTTTTCATATCTATGGAATGCGATAACATCGCGTCGCGCTGCTCAAGGTGTTATCAATGCCAGTATTCTTGCCACTAGTTACACAATCACTTTAGTCATCTCCGCCATCGCCACTGCAATTTTTCAATTGAATTATGTCCCGGATGCCACCTTGACTTGGCCTTTGTATCTGCAATATGGGTAAGTTGGTTCCTACATTAAGTCTTTTGACTAAAACGATAATTCTGCTTATATATTAATGAAGACTCCAGGTTGACATCACACCCTTTCTCGGTGGTCGGTACGGGGGATAAACTCCCAATAACACATCAGAATTATGATATCTCAGTCTCTTTAAATCTTCCCATGTCTCCTAAGAACATGGACCTGGGAAATTTCATGATTGAGATCATGATATTGTCTGTTACCTCAACCCCAGATACAGATGTCATGTCAACATTCCATGATGTTCCTGTAACTCCTACTACATTAGCACATTCTGTATCTCCGGAGTCATTAATTTTGAGATCACGACGGCCCACGCTTGTACCTTATAGAGATCCAGTTGTTGCAACTATCCGGCGGTTCATCATGCTGCCGTTTTATGTCATTATGGGCGACAGTAGCAAGTTAACAATTGAGACTCCTGTCGCTGAGAATATCAATTTTTCGGACTCAACCCGACTGCCAAAATTGATTTTTGTGGAGATCCAAGCAGGACAGTCGATCCAGATCTATTCTGCTATTGTGAAACTGGAAGCTAAAATGACAGGGCTGCGCTACTTCATGTATCACTATCGCGCAATCAGCTATCTTGTTTTGACTGGGTTATTCTGGGCGTCTTCCTTGGCCTTCACCACGTGTACCTGGATCGTTTGGGTGGCTTTATCTGGAATGAATTGTAATAATAACGACACGGTCCATATACAACAGTCAAGTGGAAAGGGAAATAACTCCATGGTTTCAAACACACATTCTTCTACTTGTTTAGTTAAAAGTGAAGACTCCTATATCAGCCCGTTAAAACACGGTAACGACTCGGTCATCAAAACAGAAGATTCCGATGCTCATGGAGACAGTGATATACATGACAGTCTGGATCTATCAGAGCAAAAGTCTGATTACCAGCGTAATGGATCTGATCTTGGATTTCCATCATTCATTGATAAACTATCACAGAGTTACTTGAATATGGACAATGCTGATTCACTTCCCCAAAGTACCACTGGCTCCGCCATGACGGATTTTAAACACACCTTGAGGAAGCGGTCGTCTCACTCCCAGAAATGACTATATATTTTACCTAGACCACGTTCATTTTTGTACCCTAATGCAAACGTACACCGACGTTCACCTTTTTTCTCTTACAAAAATGGAAGACTTGTAGAACATCTGCATATTCAAATGTGAGCTAAATATGTAGTCAGTGGTGATGACTTTGCTTGAAAATTTACCTCTTACCCATTGAACTTTTCAAATCTTATTGGTCCTAGGTTTATCCAATGGCATGATTTTTTTGTTATATGGGTTAAAAATATTGCATATGATGTGCCTGATTCACCCAAGCCTACCAATAGACAATGATGCTCTATAGAGTATGCTGAACTGAGATTATTTTGACAAATGGTCCTTGCTTCAAGATATCAACCACCATACGAGACACATGCACAAAAAGAGAAAGTAGTATGAAAAAATAAAATAAAAAATAAAAATAAAAAAACATTTGTCTCTGTATGTGCTTGGGCAACCTAAGGAAGACCAAATTATTTTTTACCATTAAATGTTTAAGCATGTATACACCCTCATATCACTCCTGCACTATTAGCATCTGGCCTGACTCCATATGCGACCTGACCTGCAGGTGATGATGTATATGGTGGTTCTTGTGCATGCCCGAGTCGTGTTCTTTTTGGGCCGGGAGTGTCTCCTGAAAGAAAGGGGAAACAAATAGGAGAGGTGAGTCTTTCGTCTAAAATGTTGGGGGGGGGGGGTTGTTAAATGGACAATACATACATATGATGCTGAAATTCTAACATCATGTTTTAATATGTTGATTTATATTGCTCCTTGCGACTTTCCCAGGTGTTTACTTACAATGTCCAGATTTGATACTCATAAGCCAATCATCCATCAATTACTATTACTAGGCTCTATGTAGCTTTGTTTCAGCAACAAACTTTAGAACTAACATGATGTTAGTTTTTAGTCTTTGCTGGTGGTGCTATACAGGAAAGAAATCCTGAATACAAGATGACTTGACATTCGCATTACAAATATCAAATAAAAGCACCATCTTTTCACATGAACAGATGCATGACATACAAGACCAAAAAGAACCCAGCCTACAGTCAATTTCCATATTTATCATCCAAAAGACCTTCATCTGTGCTTCTGGAGGACTCAGTTGCATCCGTCAGTCACTCATCACTCATTTGCTTAACTCACATAGTCACTTTGTGCCCTTGCGCTCCCATTCCATTACAGCTTGGATCTGCGATCTAGATATCTGGCAAATATCTGGTAACTATGTGGGCAGGATCAACTCAAGCTTGAGACATCTAACTGTAGCTATTTGTATACTGGTGGCTTTGTACATTTTTAACTATATGGATTATCCCAGACTCATGAACCACTTCTGGTGCTGAATCAAAACATAGGTATATGGTTCCATGAAGCTGGTATCTTGGAGATCTAGCCATGAAGCTTCATGTGAATCCATTTTGTTGTAGATCCCTGTCTCGAGAGTAGCATTGTTTTTTTTTCTTTCAACAAATTGTTGTTTGTGGTTATTCCTCTGGGTACTAAGTACAGTTTAAAAATATTTCATACCTTTACTTTGCCCCTTCAAAAAAAAACACTTGTGTGGCAATTCAAGATAAACTTATTGCCTATCATCATTTAGTTGACTGGACACTCACTAACTAGCTTCTGTGTCCTGGTAGCTGGCATTATCGTTACCACCCCTGGCAACCGCAACAACGCATCCAATCCACCAAGGACTTGGCATCAAAACCTGCGGTTTCCAAAAACCTTACTTTTCTTAGATTCAACCCTCGCCATTTTCTCTCGTGTCTTTTATTGGTCTTTGGGGAATTAAATACTGCATCAAAATACGATCTTGATACGTATTGCAACCGGAGCTTCTATAAACTGCCTTGCCAAAGCAAACAAGAAGCTCCACAACCGTACCTCAAGAACTCAACAGTGTTGCTCTTGGCATCCACACATCGTCACCGCCCACCAGTCAGCCATATTCACCCCTCCTCGACCACGGAGACTGGACTCTCAAAGGTTTTTTGTCTTGCGCATGCCCATACCGGCTTTCGACCACGCACACACATCAACCTTCCAAACGACTATCATGCCTTGCTTTAAAGGAATTGCCGTCAGTATTCATGCTAACGGCGCACCTGTCCCCGAGCATGGTCTACAAAAACAGTCGCGCTTCTCCCGCATCAGCTCATACATTCCGGTGCCGCAGCCCACATTAACCCTAGGAACCAATAAGCCAGAACCAGCCCGCTTTGCTATCTCCATCACCCTTCTCACCCCCGGGTTGGCGATTCCATACTCAACACCTAAGCCGACGCCCGAGTGCCCTAAACCAAAGCCCCAGTTTGTCGGAAGTGCACCGGGCCCTAACGGAGCGGTGAAGGCTGCCAGTGGCGTCAGTCCATACATTCCTGTTACTTCTTCACCAAACGAAACTATCGCTGCTTATATATACTTTGATGGCCGTGCCAAAGAGGAAGTTGCCACGCTGTTGCGTCCTGGAGAAGAGACCTGGGTCAACAGTCGATGGGTTCAGGTTCCGGAGTCCGAAGGCGGCGGTCTTGCGGAACGTGAATTCTTGTTTCGTGAAGTGGGCTTGGAAAGATGGCTGAATGGTCTTGATTTGAAGGGTCATGACGCTGCTGAAAAGCTCCAGCGCCGTCGCCAGAAATTTGAGGCCCGTCGTAATCGTAACAAAACTGGAGACGGTACTCGCCGAGACACCTTGCGCTATGGAGCAGACCTGTCTGCCCCGCTCCAGGCTATCGACGATGACTTTAGTGATTCTGATGATGATGAACCTCCGGAGGCGACTGGCCAAATCAAAGTTGCTATGTTCCGTGTTTTGGCATCCGGTGAGATTAAGAAGGGCGAGTACTCACCCCAATTTGATGCCCATGATGACGATGATGAAAACGATAACAATCAAGGGGGTGTAGAAGCTGATGTAGAACACACTACCAGCTTTGCTAAACCCAAAACTCTTGATCCCAGCACCATAAGCACTCAGACCGTGACCGGAATTGATGGACCTGATAAACCATATGCAACCTTTACCTTCTTCTACCGTGGAGAACGTAAGTATTATCTGACCCACACCTCTATTCTATCGCACCTGTATTGCAAGTACATTGTACAAATATTTCAACACAGTATTGCTAATGTTCACTAGGCCAGCTGCAAAAGATTGGAATTCTGGGATCCAAGCCTACGACCGATAGCCCCATGGCTGTCAAGCGTCGCTCGGGGCAGCTTGACTTTGGCAATTTGAATCCTCTCAAGACCCAAGGTACGGTTGGCTTTTCGTCTTTCCGTGAGGCCAACCAACCGCACAAGTCCAAAAAGAGAAACCCATCTGGGTCAGCCATGGATGAAGACGATAGTGAAGACGATGATGACACGAGTCCTATTCTTGATCGCATGGAAGATGATGATAAGGGCTCTTCCATTGCCCCAGATGACGGCAACTTTGGTGGAGAGCTCACCGATGGTGTCAATCGCATCCGGGTAAGGGGTCATCAGCTATGATATAGGATAAGTCATGTTGCTAACCTCTCTCCCCCCTTTAGCTCAAGAGAGCCCATTCAGCTGAACCTGATAGATCTGAAGGCTCTACTCCATCCGCTCCGGGGACCAACAATGGCGACTCTAACAGTTATGATGCCACAGCTAACGACATGTCTGATGATGTTAATGGCATTGTTGGCAGTCCGCTCAAGAAGCATAGACCTAGTGGTCAAGCCAATGAAGTTGCGTCTTCGCTATTCACTGCCTCTGCAGGTTTGGCAGCCATTACAGGCATGGACTCGGTCATTTCTGGTACACCTGCTTCAGGACCGTTGGTCCCCCCTCCTGCTCATTTAACATCGGCAACATCGTCTGGTCCTGCTCCTATGGAGGAGGAGGAGGAAGAGTTGTAAGCTCGCCAATTCTCGCACACGTTCTACGAAATTATGTCATGCGATGAACTCAAAGTAGGTATCAAGGGAGAGTGGTTCCTTTTCAATTGTTTTCATATTTTAATGTTTCATGCCACAGAGAGTTGAGAATGGCGACAGTCGTACACATTTCTGCACTCAGGATATAGATCTGTAGACTTCTTGCAAGGAAGAAGAGACATTGGCGCCAGTGTTGACGGGATCTAGGGGTATAAAATGGAGTTTGTTGGCATCATAAGATATCTGCTGGTTTTATCCCCTTTCATGTATTCTATCAGTTTTGTGTGGATTTTTGGTATACTGGAATGGGAAGTTGTTCTATAACATGACCGAAGTACCAAGTTTTGAGCAATTACTAGAAGTTAAGGTTGACACACAAAAGGAGGGCATAGGAAAAGAGTTGATGACTGTAATGAACAATTAATACATGAATGTAATAGTTTTTATCCAAACGGGATAATTACGAATAGATAATAGATCGAATGGCAAGACAACACAAAGCTCCCAGAGATCTAATCAAGGTTTACTACAAACTCGTTATAAAGTATAAATATCTACAGAATATAATACTACCTACATCGAGTTAGATTTAATTCTGATAACACATCGCAAATGATTAATGAAAGGAGTACGTGTCGGTTCAGGACAAATGTGATTCTGTGTATCAACATGAAATAATTCTGTTGGCCGTTCTTAAGAGCAGAAGATGTCATCATGATGGATTGGTTGAAACATAAGAATATGACTTACCAGACACGGAGTACGGGTTTGGGACTTCTTGGCAATCAATTGTTGAGCCCCCTATAATAACTGCCTATCGCATTGATGAACTTAGTGCAACGTTCTAAGTGGAAAGAACCATGATTCACCTTTCAGTTGAAGTAAATCTCTTTTGTAGTTTGTGGACATGTATCCATATAAGCGGGTATAGCCTGACATCGCTATATACGGGGTATGCATTTATATAAGCCATCCAGTAAGTTGGACTGTTCAATTCCACTAGATACAAGGGTTGAATGCCCCGCACTTGGTCCCTTCTGTTCGTTTCTATGGAATGAGAAGGCTATCCCCATGTTGAGAATCAGTAGATTAATGATGCTCCACCTTTGTCTAGCTCTGCTATTGGTGGATGGATTAACGAACGAACTCTGTTTCCACTTCTTGGTCTTGACTCCCGCTTTATTTTTTCTGTGATTATACTGTTGCTGTTTTGGAAGTTTGATATCCCAGATCAATCTCACAAGATCATTCAAAATGGCTGGTAGTAAGTTTATTCAAATGATATCTTTCGGATGGTTTCATCAAGGCCGTAAACTCAAGTGTGGGGGCTGGTTGTCTTCATTCCAGTTTCTGAGTTAAATAATGAAGGCATGGTATCCGTCACATCGTCAAAATGGATTATGAACCAAAGCGACGATGTTTCCTCTTGATCAAGAAATTTGACATTGGCTGCTTGGGATGTGTACGCAATGCACAATTTCCATGACACAGGCTAGCAGTCAATCAGTACCTTGATCTTCAAATTCTGGCGATTGTTAGTGCTATAATATATAATACATTAATGGCCGTCTAAGCTTATTCATATTTTTGAGTTACGTGTACTAACAAGCCATTTGATATAGACTTCGAGGAAGTGGCGAGTATGTTCATCTTTGATCCAAAAACTTATTCGGCACTATCAATGACTGTCACTACCATGACAAGAAGCTGTGCCACTGAAACGCATTATCGCGATATTCCTGGGCCCTAGTGTAGGAATAAAGCTAACATGAATGTTTGCTCACAGAGCAATTCGTCGAATTCTACTACAATACTTTCGATACCGACCGCAGCCAACTGGCCGCTCTCTACGTACGTCATGTCATGTCATTATCAATATACCATAGAATACAGCTTTTGGCCAAATATACTGACAAATCATAGCGGGACAACTCCATGCTGACCTTTGAGTCGGCCTCCTCTCTTGGTGCCCAAGCTATCACTGAGAAGCTTAGTGGTCTTCCTTTCCAGAAGGTCAAACATGCTGTCGGTACCCTTGACGCTCAGCCCACCGTCCAGGACGGTGTTTTGGTCCTCGTCACCGGCAATCTTCTGGTATGTTGTTAATCCCCTTTTTAAAAGGAGACAAGGAATCTAGACAAAGCTGACATGCGGAATCAGGTTGATGAGGAGGAACGTCCCATCAGTTACACTCAGGCATTCCAGCTCTTGAAAGATGCAGCCGGTAGTTACTTTGTCTTTAACGACGTTTTTAAGCTGGTTTACGGCTAAGTTGATATTTGAATCTATATATAACCGATTAATGTGATATATCTATTCATGAGATGACATCTACTATCCACTATTTTAAAACTCTAGCTTTAGGTCTACAAGCCTCTTATGTAGTTAGGAGAGTACCTGGATGGCAGACACGTGTTAAGATCTAGTTATCAGATGTGTAACGATTGATCAACTCAAATGCCCATTGAGTTCATAAGAGCCTTGACTGAGCTCAATTCTTGACTCACAACAGGACCTGACTGGCCTTTGGAATGCATTATGGTAATATTAACAATATCATCTGGCAACATGACCCCAAAAGTCAGCACTAACGCTAAAGACATAGCTAGATCTCTAAGGCCATGAAGTAGCATCAACCATTCATCGAATTTGAAAAAAACAGAAAACCAAGAACATGATGAAATCGTAAACGTTAAGGTAGGAAACCAGATGGCGTGGGTGGGAATCAATGTGAGAAAGAATAACGCAAAAAGGGGTATCTTGTGCCAACATGGCATTATATCGGTATTTCAATTTACCGGACCGTCATGTCAGCGCTCCCATTGCGGAATACTAACATGGCATGTTTACCACGAACAATACCGGTAGCCGGAGTACCAGTGGCAGCCGAGGGGTCATCAGTGCCAATGCCGAGATTTGCCAGCTTACCAGAAGCTAGGTCAAACATACAACCGTGGACTTGGAGGCCGCGTTCGCGAATGGCTTGTTTGACCGTCCAGTTATTCATGACATTGGAAACACTGGCTTCGACATTGAGCTCGGAGATGCGTTTGCTCTTGTCGGATTCCTCCACCAGAGCATCCAGCTCCTCGGCGTGGCGGTGACGCAGATCACGGAGAGGGGTCAACCATGTATCCAAGACACCACCAACAGGACCGTCAACCAGAGCAGCACCACAACCACCACAGGAGGAGTGACCACACACCACGATATGTTGCACCTTGAGATGTCCGACACCATATTCGAGGACAGCCGAGGTGTTAATGTCGGTAGGAGACACAATATTTGCAATGTTACGATGAACGAAGATGTCTCCGGGCTGGAGACCAGTAACCGTGGTTTCTGGAACACGAGAGTCGGCACAGCCGATCCAGACTGCGGGGAAGTTAGTATTTTTCACAATACTTGTAATATATAGATGATTATACTTACGCATCTTAGGCGACTGGCCAGCGACTAACTTCTGAAAGAAAGCCGGATTCTGGTAAGCTTTGTAGCCAGCCCAAGCCTTGTTGGAGCTCATGGCAAACTCGAAGGTATCTCCTGTTGATCGCTGTGTCAACAAGAGACCACATTACTCATTTTGTTTGTCTGAAGGGAAAGACTTACTGGTCGACATATTGGAAGAGCAGGGTTTAACACTGACGGATAAAGACTCAGAGTAACAAGATAGAGAAAAGAATAGCAAGAAGCTAAAAAGAGAAAGCTTGCAGAATTAGAATTTAGAAGTGGAGAAAAAAGAAGAATAGAAATAGAAAAAATAAAGGAACGTTTTTATCTCTGGTCTTACGTAGGAGCCAAGTTGTTAGTAAGTCAGATCCGGAGGAGGAATGTCGGAGTTCAAACAAGGTCTCTGCGTTTGATGGCCGGGCCCTACACCCCCAAAAATTGGCTCTGAAGGCAGTGATGTGAAGAGACTAGGTTATTAACCGCAGACTTCGGCTCTCCAGCTTGTACGTTTCCGCAGCTTCCAGTGCCTTAAAGGGGTAAGCAATAAGACGATGACAATTGTTAGTGACGAGGGGCGACAGCCAGCGGTTCAAAGATACAGCAGACAATGAATGGACTGGTGAAGTTTTTATGTAGGTGACAGTGACTGCGCTCGGAAGTGCTGAAGTCACCTCAAGCGTGCTCATGAGCGGGTCAGCTGCAGGTGGTCTTGAGAACTTACTGATACTGATTCGCAAGGCGACTCCAGGAGAAACAGGCAAGTGACGGTATGTTGTTGTTTAAATGTGAGCCAGGATGCAAAAGGCAGCACAGTGATAAGCAAAGTGTGGTCTGAAATATGAACGTATATACGTCTGTGTAGGGAAGCGGCGTATAGAGAAGCGAAGGTTGGAAGCGGGCGAGAGGTTGTTTGGATACGGTCTGAGAAAGCACAAAGAAATAAGCCAAAAATTAACCTTCGAGGGCATGACGCAAATACTTATACCAACGGATCAGTCTGGAGAATCTCTGAATTTTGTGGCCAGAGCGGCGGCCCAGCCGATACCAGTCTGGCCAAATATATTGCAAAATGGTGTTGATATCCCGAACAGGAGATCCCATGCCCAGGCTTGGCGTTTTAGTATAACCTGAAGCTATGTCTTCAGATAGTTGCTAGTGCCAGGTGAAAAGCTGGGTGAGCATTGTGATTCACGGAGATTGTCACATGGATAGAGAGAGCTTGTGTGAGTGATAAAATCCAAGACTTATGTGTATCCTGATAGTATCTGTACCCATGTAAAAAGTGTCTTGCTAGTACTTATCTTACTGTCCGGACTTGGCTTCCATGATCCAGCGAGTGGTCACTCGGAAGGGTCACGTATTGACAAGGGGAAGGGGGGCGTGATAACCTGGACATTCAAACACCACCACATCATCTTAACAGTACTCTTGTGTGAGTGCAAAGATCTGGAGTATATGTGATATTCTTGGCCTATACCATTTTCGCTTCTTATCATTTAGTCAGGGCTATGTAGGCATGTAAGTGACCAACAGTTGATACAGATGTTCAGAAGGCTGGGGCTCAGAGCCTCCCATGTTATATTTATGTATCTTCCCTTCCACTTATTTGTACCGGGGTCTGGGAGAGGGAGGGGTGTTTCAACGTGGGGCAATAACCGCAGCAGAAACAGGCCGAGCGGGATTCTGTTTCTACCCTCAAAACCCCGGCGGTGAATAGGACCAACCGTGAGCTTCTATATAGATTAGTATAGATAAGTATTATATAATCTGGTTTATTGGCCACTACTTTTTTTTTCTTTGCTCTTGATACAAGGTGCCATGGCCAAGATACAGATGTAAAGTATGTATACCCTGCTTTGAAACGACTTGTAGGGGGAGTATTTCCATAGATAGATTTGGAAGCACAACGTGCCAAGCTGGGCATTGACAGCTCTGAAGGAAGCTTGGGTAACCGTCGATTGCATTGCAGGCTCGGCGACTTGGCTGTACTCTTAGCTGCTATATCTTCTTTTGTCTACTGTATAGCAAAATCCGAATAGTGACAATACCATCCCAATTTTTTTTTTTTTTTTTTAGATTTTGGCTTTTGGCTTTTGATACAGGTGTGCTCATGTAAAAACAAAAGGTGAAATCGAAATTAGAGCAAGACGGTAGGCCCTCTGAGCTGCCACAGAAGGCCTTATATATGTATATTTGGAGGATAGTTGATTTCCGAGTTTGCCTCAACTCGGAATTGCAACACCGAACCCAACTATTTAACTTGTAGTTTGTTATGGGTCTACATGTACATACATGTCGACAGAAAAGGAAGCTGCCGATTTCTAGGCACAATCCTCCTCTTATTGTTTGTGCCAGGAAGGGAAACCATGGTTCCTTGTCGAGGATAGCAATAAGTGCTAACATTACTGATTGTGTATATCTCTCTATTGACCCATTATTTGTACTACATGGATCCATGGAGACAAACAGAGCTCCGCATTTTTCAGATTCAACTTGTCTTAGAACAAATGAAATCAAATTCGCATAGCATCAACATGGTAATATTGTGAGAAACAAAACGCAATAACAAGAAAGATACAAATCCATCGGAATTCTCTGAAGATCGAGTGAAAATTCCAGTGGAATACAGCACGGCCCGAATACCCAACTCTGTTTAGGATGCCACCAAGTCTAGTCTCACACAACGGCAATTGTTGATGCGATCCGCGACTCACTCTGAACTATTAGAGAAACTAGGAATATATATGACAACCAATGAAGATTATTTAACATGCTTCACAGATTATACACCCAAAATACACTCTTCAATCACAATAAATAGGTTTTGACAATTCAACTCCACTGAGAATTTTAACCTGATCTTTTGATATACATATATCATTGTACTAACCACTCTCGATAAGCATCAATAAATTTTTTCGATTCTTATCCACTTCACTCTCGCAGGCGCCCATACAAGATTGGACTCTGTAGGCGTCTTTCATGACGCTTTGGTATGTATCCACTGCAATATAGTGGCAAATCCAAGATTTATATCCGTAGCTTGGACTTCGTTCCTACTCACAGACTCAATTTTCCCACCTTTGAACTTACACAAGGTCACCTTACGAATCCACTGCTCACTCTGTGACATGCCGCTCACATGTTCCTTCATGCAAGTTGATTCCGCGTTGTCAGATTCAGTCATCGGATTGGACTGTTTTACTTGTGCAAATACCTGATTTCACTGAATAATCAGGGTTCAGTCGTATGCTATGATCAGTATTTCCTCAAAACTCACTGATCTCCGTGGTCAACGCTCGGGTATCAGACACATATTTATAGAATATAACATGTTCTTTGTGTGTAAAGCACTGCAATGAGTGGCGATGTCTGTTGGCAGCCCATCAAACATGTATAATCGTGAAGTAAACCAGTCCTAAATACCTACATATTGACATTTCATTGGTTACATTTCTAGACTATAAAAATATTGTTTTAATATTTACCAACTTCCTCTTGGCTGGGATGCAATTAACGTCTGAGCAAGAAGTACCCCAAGAAAAATGGAAAGGGGTGTGAGAATTTGACTTGATAACCAATGTCCGATTCTAGGCTGGTCCATAAATCATGATGTATCTTCCCAAAAAAGTGTGACTCCAGAGTTTGTTCTTCAGCTTGGCTTTCCATTGTTTTTTTCTAGAGATCCTAGATATCTTTGGCTCCAAGCCCTGTGCTCTTTGGCCTATTTTGACCTTTTGGGACTCATTAGACTAATGAGTCGGCCTCGCTTTTGGTGTGCTCTGATGTGCCGGGGTAGAAACTGGGCGTAGCTGTAAGCCTCCTGAGCTAAATACGTAACATAGGATGTCGCGTAGAAAATTCCAAAACAAGATGACACCGCTGAAATCTAACCTAAAATGACCAATAAGGGAGGGCTCGGGTCCTATAAGATCCTACGTTTGAGCTGCGATCATGGTTTAATAGCAGAGACCGGTAGGAGATTTGAACCCGCTGCTTCTTGAACAGCAGCATAATGCTCAAGAAGCCTGCCAGGAGTAGTCTACTGTCTACACCACAAAAGCTGATGTAGTTTATATATTATATATCATGTAATTGACGGAAGTTGTGGGGAAATCATAATAATGGTACACACAGAATCCAGACAACTAGTCTATTATCAGGGTTAAAAGCTGCATGTTAACCCTACGTTTCGAGAATTGACATATGTACATCCACATGCTGATGACATAAGAAAATCTGATTATCCTAAATACTCCTATGTATCACCAACCTCTACCACATATATATATGGCAAATACTATTTTATGTAATAGCCAGAACTTAAAATCCGCACAATTTCCGGAAATGTTATTACCACTAGCTGAATACACAAGCCGAAGCAAATTGCGGTGAGAGCGGATTCATGAATAACTTCTGACTATATCCGTAATCCCCCGTATTAAGACAGGCGCCCTGGTAGGATTATATCCACGAACGTTAGGACCACAGAACCTATACTTCTGCTCCGGATATCTCTTGGTGTTCGGAGATGACGGAGTCACGGCGATGTTAACAGCATCCAATAGTTGACCACACACACACACACACACATACATATATCAGGAATCACGTAAAGCTCATGTGCTATGCTCATCAAAAGCCACAGATGAGAAGTTAAATAGGGTTGAAAGGTATAGTTTATTGCTTTTTATTTTTTTTCTACCTTGTTATTTGCTTCATAAACACCGAAAGGCGTAGGACATTATGGTGGAATCCACGAAATCATAAAATGAACCTTGGGAAATACAAAAATGATATAACATAAACTCACGTTTAGGGTCAAGTAGTGATGTGTGATAGAATATAGTGAATATCACTGACTGCGAGGAATTCAATTGTGCGCCATGTCCAAACCAATATGTAAGACCCAAGACCCAAAAGATGAAGTGAAGAATTGACAAGACACAGCGCTTCGCCGAGCATGCTATTTTTCAAGTGCGCTTTCCGTTGTTCCGTGTCCCGACCCCATTTTTTATACTATTATTTTGTATAGACAAAAGTCCGAAAGAGGTTTAAACTTTCAGGGAGTTTTCGAGAGCCTTGCGCTTCTTCTCAATGCGTTTAACAGCCTTGTCACCCATGATACCACCACCCCACTGCTTGCGGGCACTCTCGTTCTTCTCAAGATAACCCTCCTTAATAGCAGAGATGAGCTTGGAAAGCTCGTTCTTATCCTCAGCGCGGACCTCAGTCAGGGCAAGAACGGCAGCGGTCTACACGTCGTGAAATGTTAGTGCAGCTCTTGATATGCGGATCCAAAGAAATCAAGCTTACCTTCTTATGAACGACAGTACCGAGGCGGGCCTTGCCCTTGATAATGACGTAGGGGATACCCATCTTGCGGCAAAGGGCGGGAAGGAAGACAACCAGCTCAATGGGGTCGACATCATTGGGAATCAGGACAAGCGAAGCCTTCTTGTTCTCGATAAGACCAACAACGTGGTTGAGACCGTACTTGACAACGTAAGGCTTCTTGGAAATGTCCTCCTTCTTCTTGCCCTCCTTTATGGAGGTAGCCTCCTTGAGAAGACGCTCCTTCTTCTCAGCAGCGGTCTCAGGGCGGTACTTGTTCAGGAGCCTGAAGGCCTGAGCAGCAGTGTTACGGTCCAGGACTTGCTGGAACTGGGCAAGAGCAGGAGGAACCTTGAGGCGAATGGAGAGGACCTTCTTCTGGCGTTGAAGGCGGACATACTCGGGCCACTTAACCATGCGGGAGACATTGCGCTTGGGCTGAATGGACTGGCCGATACCGAAATTGCGAGGGCGCTTCTCGATAAGAGGGTTCTAAGAGACATATTAATATCACGAGGCACAAGAAGTTTACCGCAAATTGAAAGGGGATGAGTACTAACCTTGGAAGCTTTCTTGACACCAGAGGATTTAACGCCGAAAGGGGCGGGAGCAACCTTCTTGCCAGACTTGGGAGCCTGTCATTGAGAAGAAGACGATTAGCGACTGGGTCGGCTAACTAATAGTCTTCATTGACTCTAACGAGAACTTCATATTGCTCTTATCACCAGAGACAACACCAAGACTCCAGGCGTCATCATCACCAAGTCTTGTTGATTTCCCAACAGACCGGCGGAATACACTCAAATTGCATCACTCATCCTGTTACTGGAATCTTCGTGATGGCAAACAATATTGCGTAAGAGCTACCATGCTGCAGGGCCTGCAGTGGGCTCATTCATTAAACAAAGTAATAAAACTCACCATCTTGACTGTCTTTACGCTGCGTGAACTGCGGACGGGATTACAAAAATTCTGAACAAGGAAAATTTCAATGTAAAAAAAAGCAGGAAAATATTTGATTGCTTAGTTCCCAAAGATGTAATGTGAGAATGTGGGGCACACAACATTTGAGAAGTTGTATCCACCTTAGGGCTCAAGCGCCACATTATATAAGAACGCCACATCAGTTAGTTTACTTGTCGACACAGAGACCCCAAATACTGTCATTACTCCGCATTGATTAGATTTAAACTTTGCCTGTGTCACCCAAAACTCGACTTCATTCGAACATCAATTACTATTTACACACAGAAAATTTAATAACCCCCCCTCCCCTCCCCCCCCCCCCAAAAAAAAAAAA
>JABFIG010000232.1:0-30837 GCA_017139545.1 Ambrosiella cleistominuta | reverse complement strand
GGGATTGGGCGAGTAATCCGCATGGAACCAAGAGGCCGAGGCCGGAGTGAAAGGCAAAAGAGACGGGTCGTGGTGGAATGAGGGAATGAAGGGGGGTGAGAGTGAGAGGGGGAGATTGGGATACAATATAGAATATAACGACCCAGTTTCTGGTTTGTGTTTGAGTGAATGGTTAGACATGTAACTGCATCTTAGAATAATAATCATGTTCATATAGTGGGGATTCTTTTCTATTTGTCTGTTCATTTAGCATTTAGACACTTATACATGTATCTGAAAAATATTAGGTGATGAAGATAGAAACAATATTAATTAATACTAATCTTAACTACAAAAAGACAAATATCTACCCTTCAGTTAAATAAGCAAAATCGAAAAAGCCAAACCCAATATCCCAAAAGATATTATAATAGAGCCGCCTAATCACCATCGATAAATAATTATCCAAGAAAAGAAAAACAACGAAACCAAAAAATACCAGCACAAATCCAAGTCTAACGTCACAAACATGAGAGTCAAATAGCCCCCCTTTCCCAGATTACCATAAACCATAAACAAATAGATACACGTCTTAAACAAATCATCAATAATACCAAATTCACTCACTCAGTCCATGCTACTGTGGTCCCAATCTGCCGACTCATATCCACCATATTCTATTCCCCCTCCATTCATCATCATCATCTGATGCTGTTGGTGCTGATGTTCACCGCCGGCACCCACATGCATCAACGATGCTCGTCTGCTGTCCCCCTGTCCTATCACCTGCACCGGTGCCCCCATTTGCGGCCCCATTTGCCTGATACCGCCAACACTAAGACTAACGTTCATATCCATGTTCATGTTCATAGGCATTGGCGTTTGAATTTGTATGGGCATTGGGACACTGGGTCCTGGCATTCCCCAACTTTGCATCTGAGCCTGAGCTTGAACCCGAGCTTGATTTTGGGCTTGGGCATTAAGCTGCACCTGTGCTAACTGTCTTAATTGATCATTATCCGCCTGGGTAATCGGCGCGATAATCTGCTGCTGCACTACTGGCTGGAACCCTACCGGATTCGGAGCTGGATTTGGAGTTAGGTTTGGATTCAAATTTGATACCATCCCCACTCCCACCAAATTCGAATCCGTCATTCTCTTTTTCACCTGCGGCTGTACTGCTTCCCCATCAGCTGCCTCTCTCTCAGACAACGTCCTCGATTTCTTCTCCACCATCAACGGATCCATATGCAACTGTGACCCAGGACCCCCCGGCATTAGCGGAATAGTTGATGGTTGTCCACCTGCTGACATCCCCGCTGTTATGACCGGATATGTAGTCGCTGTGGCCGCTGTTGCCGCTCGGATCCCAGAATAAGAAGTTGCAGAACTGACACTAGAATTCTGTTGCTGAGGCATTAGCGATGCCGTCGGCATCTGTGCCGGCGGTTGAATGGTGACGGTGGAGTTGGCCCCAGGCATGCGGGTGGGACCTGAAGTTCCAGGACATTTCCCTTGGAGTTCTTGCATTTGGCGTTGGAGGTGCTCGGGCGGTTCCAAGGGGCCACGAACATGTGCCTGGGCTGCTTGAAGGTGGGCTTCAACTCTGAGTTGATTCTCACGAGAAAAACTCGATGCCTGCCTCACCATTTTCGAGTGCTTTACAGCGTAAGCATAAACCTGCTCCTGAGCCTGTACGTGCAGCTCCAGACCAGATGGCTGGTTCTCCTGAAAGGACTCCTGAAGCGCGAACTGTTGCAGTGTGGGCTGCATCTGTGGCTGTGGCACAAAGTGATCTCGGAGTTGCGGGTGGTTAACTATCACTCCTGAGGTCACCAGCTGGTTCATAGATGGCACCTGGATATGTTGCATACTCTGGCGGCACATGTTCATTTCAGCAGGAACCGACGAGGGGCCTATAGGAGCAGTGGTAGTGGTGCTAATGTTGAGGACGGGGAGCGCGGAAATCGAAGCTGACTTAGAGGTCGTCGGAATATTGATAAAAGTAGCAGTCGATGGTCTGGGGCGTGATGGGGAGCCTTGCTGGTTCCACATCTGAATTTTGGCTTGGTCTCGGGTGAACTGGAGAGTCTCGGGGTCACCGTTATGAAGGGCTAGGTACTGTTCACGATCCATGGTGAGTGTTACCTTTTGCGGAAATACTGTTTGTTGCCGAGGTTGCTGCGACTGCTGGTTCTGTTGAGATTGTTCCGGTTGCCGAGCTAGCTTCAAAGAAATCGGGTGTATCGGAGTTTGCTGACTTTGCCGAGCCGGTGTCCGTGTCACGGGTGTCTGCTGCACTCCCGGCTGCCGAGTCGAAGTCTGCTCGATGGTAATCGATTGTTGCACCGGTGCCTGCTGAACCATGGGCGTATGCTGCACACTTCCCGTCGCCCCATCCTCGACATATATCATCGACTGCGGCGTAACCGTCTCCATTACCGACGGACCTCCATTCCCGCCACTTCCACTACTCGCCTCGTTGCTCACGCCCTTGCCCTGCTCATTAAAGCTCGCTGCCCCCGACTTACCTCCCTGTATGTTCGGCGTGTTCATCACAAACATATTTTCACCGGATCCTATTTGCCCTGACGACTGGGCCGAGAATGCATGAAACATGGGCTGTGTAGAATTATTGTCCGCAAATATGAACTCTTGGTTTACCGTAATTTTGGGAGAAACTCTAGACGGAGAAGCTCGAGGCTGAGATATATTCTGCGGGGATCCTGCCGAACACTGACTACCAGATGGAGACGACGCGACGGCCAAAGCGCTATTCTGCCGGGTACGCATCACGGAGCGCTGCTGTTGCATTTGGGCTTGCGCGGGAGAACTAGGGATGCGAAAACCAGGCTGAAAGTCAGTGTTTTTAGGTGACGGTATGGTGGTAGGAGTGTCGAAAGAGCGGGAAGGGCCAGAAGTCATGGGCATGTTCTGGAGAGAGACACCGGTAGGAGACGCAACGAGTTGGCTCCGCAATGAGTTCCTGGGAGCCCAAGTCTGGGGAGTGACGTCGAAGTGGTTGTCCTGCTTACATTCCTCCTTCCCATTCTTAACATTTTCATTCTCTTCTTCCTTCTCATCTCTATCCTGCTTACGCTCAATTTCCTCATTGCCTCCCTCAATTTCCACAACTCGTGGTCCCGGAGGTTCCGAAACGGGCACTGAACCAGAACCTGATCCGTTGATAGGTCTCGCACTGAAAAAATTCTTCACTGGGCTATCGTTGAACTCATAAATGTCATGCATTTGTGAAATCGAGACAGCCTCCTGCGTCTCTACACCAGTTATCGCTGGTACGGAAACAGACACCGACGAAACAACCCTAGTTTCACTCATCGTCCCCGTTTCCTTAGACGTATGACACCGCACAATTCCTGCCTGGCTAATCTCCATCGGAGCCATAGCCGCACTGCCAACTCGCAGCATAGTGCCCTTACATTTAGACCGACTCTGGTTCTGCTTTTGCTGATATTGCCCTTGAGTCGTCAATGCTTCTTCAAAAACTTCTGGGCTCGGCGGCAGCCCAATGTTGCTCTCCCCATACAGTGCTGTCGTTCCGAAATTTGTTGGGATGTTCAGCGGAAAGTCCTCCTTACTAACCGGGACTTGCGCCGCCTGGCCCAGGATGGCTGACGGATCTGACGTCGGCAGCGCATCTGGGATAACCATGGGCGTATTATGAAAAGGCCCGGACAACAAGGCTGGTGAATACTGCATCTCACTCGATGGTAACTGCTGAACATTCATCCGAGGATGAGCATCAGCTATAGCCTGCGCTTGAGGGGCGACTTGGGCTTGAGATTGGGCACAAGCGGCCACTTGTTGTTCATGGTGGAGTTGGCGGGCGTTGTAGTCGGCTATTTTCTGTTGGTTGAATTGGAACTCGAACTGCTGTTGGGCCTGCTGGTTCATCATGGCTTGGGTATTGTGATGTTGCTGTGGCTGTTGTTGTGGCGGCGGTTGTTGTTGGACAGTGAAATGTGGAGGCATGGGTCCCATCATTTGAGTTTGCATAGGCAAGGTACCTTGGGGCATAGACATTGGGTTCAAGCCGGGTTGTGTCATTGGCAATTGGGGCATCGATGGCTGCGGCATGGGCTGGGTCATTGGGAGTTGTATTGGCTGGAGAAGTTGGGGGTACATCTTCTGAGGGAGTACCGGAACTTGTAGCTGTTGCTGGTACTGATTCTGATGCTTCCAAAGATGCTCCCCCCCCATCATATGCTCTGGTGGAATAGTCTGTGGCTGTCCTCTCGCAAAATGCCACCCTGCTGGGGTGCCTCCAATGTCACTTCCGTTCATACCTAAGCCTAGGCCCATTATCGGACCCGAAGTCATTTGCTGTCCCATTGGTACTGCAGAAAAAGAACCATCTCGGGTAGTCCGCACAAAGCCACTATGATTAACAAAACCGTTCTGATCACCTCCAACTGTGGAATTCCCATTCATCATTCTCATTCCATTCTGTGAAGCCGCACTGAAATATGGACCGACAGACGATAAACCTGCGGTCTGGGGCGCACCCATGATGTTGCAAACGCGAGTAATGAGCTCAATGGCGGCGGGTGTCAAGCCAGATGTTGCCCGTGCTTGCTCGGGTTCCAGGGTAATGAAGTCAAAAAGGGTGGGATCTTGGGTCAAATGCCGAGGTATTTCTCTGGGGGACAAAGGACCGCCGGTGGATATTAGACTGGAAGCGGCTGACGCGTTGGTAGGATGTGAGGAAAAGTCCATGTAAGGGCGACAAGAGCCTAGATAACGAGCAAGTCTACGAGATGGAGACTTGGATGTGGTAGTATTAGAAGTACAGAAAAAAGAGAATGAATTTACTAAAGACACAGTATCACTCACCCAAGAGCTGTAGACATTTGTAAGCATAAAAACACGACATGCGTTTGTTTTTTTTCGGGCATCGCCCGCGACAACCTTACCTGATGATCCTGGCTTCTAAGCTGTCAGAAACATTACTATTCCGCAGACAACCTACTTCTTCCGCTTTCAGATGCAAAAAGGCCGTGGCAATATTCTTCTCATAGCGGTTCAGCGTAGCTAAAAATGTCGTCTGAAACTCATTCGCAATAAGGACGAAAGCCCGGAACTCCCGGGGCTCCATCCGGTTCAGAACCCGGGCAACCTCGACAAGAGACCCCATCGCCATTGATGCAAAGGTCTTGGATGTTTTATTTTCAATGACGGAAACCCGCAGTGTGGCGTCGGTGAATGTGTAAATCACCGATTTGGTATGGATTGATAGAGGGGCGGGAGATTGACGACTTGATGACAAAAGTCGATGCGTTCTGATGGTTGGGCAGTAATGATACCTCAGTGGAGATTCAACCGAGACGGCGGTCTGTCTGGTAATCTGGGGACACGCGGATCTATAAAAAAAAAAAAAGGGCGGACGATGAACCTATATAGTCGATATATCAAAAGGGGAAATGCAGTAATGGAAACCGCAATTAAATCACTGTGACACAAGCTTAAATCAGCAAAGTGATGATTTAAAGGAAAAAAAAGAAAAGATAAACAGACGATGCACGGTTCAAGTTGTGGGACGTGGAGTGGCACTGGGTCTTTAAATGATGGTTCGTCATGCGGAATTTTGGAGGGATGAGATGATTTGCAGGCAAGGAAGAAAAAAAAATAATAATAATAATAATAAATAAAAGGGCAGCTCAGCCTGATGAGACAAGGAACTAGCGGGAATTGGGAGGAACCGCAATTAGAATTGGTCCTGGTATGGCGTTGGCTTGTTATACGGGTGTATCTGTGGCGCTGAACAATGGAGCAGACTAAGATGAACGATGATATTCAAAAAAAAAAAAATAAAGGAACAAGATTTAACAAGATAAATAAAGAGTGAGAAAGAGAGAAAAAAAAAGGTTGACGTGGTAACAATTGGCAAGCGACAGGTCAATTTGCTACCATTGATGAACCGGGAGTTCGTGTCAGATGCGAGTGCGTCGATATGCCGCAGGATCCACACAACTCCACATATGTATGACTGACTGATGGCCAGCTCGCGGGGAAGGAGGGAAACCTTTTTGTCTGTGCGCAATAAGCCAAAAAAAATGCAATTCGACAGACAAGGCCAACAACAAGATGCCAAGGCGCAATGCGGACCCGCTTTGAGGCCGAATAGGCAAGCGGAAGATATGAGAAAGAAAGAGACCGATAAGGTGATCAGGCTGAAGATGAAAGTAGACCAGAATTGGGATATGTGAGCGTTTGCTGTCTGCTGACATTATATATAGTAATAGTAGTCCAGAGAGACGGAAGATGATAATTAACCTAATTAATAAGGTTGGTTGGTGGGTTGGTCGGGCAGCGTAATGATTAGAAAGATGCCGGAAGTGAGAAATCTGGGGATGTCTCTTAGTGTGAATAAGAATAGGTGGTAACGAGGGTATGGAGACGATGCAACTATACAACAGGCACCAAAAAAGAAAGTAAGAATCACAAAACCCAACCACGCAGTAAAAATAAAAAGGGAAACAGTAGATTAAGAAAAGCAAGAAGTAAGAGCCTACATCTTCTTTCCGTTTTTCTATTTTCTGTATAACGGAAAGAAAATAAAACAGGCTAAAAGGTCCCCAGTATTCACCGATATTAGTAAGCAGTTTAGCAAAGTTTTTTTCGGTCAACGTACGCACCTTCCTGCAGATAAGGATAAGCAACAACGTTTATATGGACTCACACCAATCCCCCTGTTTAATTTTCTTTCTCTCTCAGATAGATAATCAATAGATAAATCAAACTCAGATCACTCGTCTCACAGTTTACTTGTTCCTTTTGATGGGGATTGATGGAAGAGAAACAGACAGGCAAATGATTATATATGTTTGTGGTTCGTCCCGAGAAGAGCGTGAGAGAGGGCAAATGTGGGCGTGACAAAGAGGAGAGAAGGAGAGGGGTTATATGATGATAAGGATGGCAAAGGAGCAGGATTGGGAGGAGTGGTAGCCAAACAAGGCAAGGCAAGGCAAGGTTGTAAGCAAAGTTAAATGACGCGAGAAGGTACTTCTGAAGAAAGCAACAGACGTGGAAAGATGAAGATCTCAAGCAAAGAAAAAGACACAACAGCCGCCAGAAAGTAAAAACAAAATATTCAAAATAAACAAATCGGATGGGTATGAAGAAATTTCCCGTATAATAAGTAGTGGTGCCCCACATCTATTCAAGACAAAATCTAACAGTGTGGATTGTCAAATGACAATGCTTGATGCAAAATGCAGGCGATGTGGCCTCGATGAATCTGGACTCGAGACTTGACTTTGGCTGAAAAGGAAACAAAACAGAAAAGGGATAAAGGGACAAGATGTCATACAGATAACAAAACTTGATATAAAAAATAAATAACCCCAGAGAAAATCTATGGCTCGCAGTATACAATAACAGATATCCTCTCGTTTCGTCTCATAAACAAGATTATTCTCATCTATATCCAAATATACAACCAGATGCCTGTGAGAAGAAATAACAAAAAACAGACAATCCCTAAACAGGAACCCCAGGGTACTTAAACCCATACCGTCCATCCGCTGAGTACCTCTCTTCTGTCTTCCCTCCGTCGGCAGCCTGACTGATAAAACACAAAATCTGATTTTGCATTGCAGGACAAAAACACCAGACACTAGCGATGAGTGATGCTCGCAGACACAATCAACCAGATGCAGATGCACCCGCTGTGTGACGAGGAACAAAAAACAAGCCAATGTTTGTTGTATCCCTGCTAGCCTGGTTGGCTGGCAGGTTGGTTGGCAATTTATAGTCACCTCTAGAAAGTCTGACAATTACCATCAAAGTTTGGTCAAGTAAAACACTTTCTCTTAGAGGGTTTATTTTATCTATCCTCAATACCCTAATATGATCGCAAAACTATGTGTTTATCAGAATTAAACAATGGTATAACAGGGGGGATTGTATAAATAAGCCCTGTCTCGGTCAATCACAAAATTTCAAGGGCATACAGGGCTATATAAATTCTTTTAATTGTCAAATACTTTTTGCATCCAACTTTAATTCATTAAACTGGCGATTAATTGTTCTGTCTTTTTTTTGTGCGTGTGATTATTTAGTGAATACACCGAACAAATTGCGTTCTTTTCTCATTGTTTTGGGATAAAGTTCACATTTATAATGGGAAATTATCCAGGAATTCAACATTTCTTTTGCGGGAAGCTGAAATGGGATGTCAGACGGATGGAGGTGCATTAGGTGGTGTGGGAGAGGTTATGAGGGTCGTAGGAGGGTAGCGGATTGGGGACACGGTGATTAATAATACTTTGAGTGGAAGACTGACTGGCTAATGGTTACCATTGGTTCATCTGGCCTATCTGTTTGCCATGTCCCTCTACTTTTATGGGTACTGTCAAGACTACTATCCGTTGTCCGTTCTCACATGCTACCCCGGCTCCGCCCTTCCCCCGCTCCAATCGCTAAAAAAAACCATCACCACCGTATTCCTTCAGATTGTCTCTTATAGACCTTCCCCCCTCGCATGAACCTTGCACACCAATCATGGGTTTGTAACCGCCTCCTCTAACCTCTTCCCCTTTCTGTATATATCACATGTACTTTTACTGCATATTATCTTTGTATACTCTCCCTTTGGTCACTCAACCACACATATATCCCTCGCCTCATCACCAACAAAATTCCATTTCTTTGTGATTGTTTTTTTGTTTTTGTTCTTGTTTTTTATGGCCTAAATACATAATGTCACATACATGGCATGGTGCGGAAGCAGAATTGGAACGTAAATGTCTATCAGAGTAAAAAAGCGTCTAGCTCGCTTGGAGACCGTCACCTTTGTTGCTACATAACAAAGATTGTTGCCCTGATCTATCTATTTTTTTTTTTGGGGGGGGGGGGGTTCTTTTACAACGACTTCAGTGCTAAAAGCTGACATATTCTACAGATTACCGTAGACATCTACACTCTCAAGCATCCGAATATTAATATCCCAAAAATACAGACCAAACCTAAACAAATATCTGCATGCACGCCCGCACGCTCGCCCACATGCTCCTATCAGGACCCACAAAACCAATGCCAATCAACCCTTCGTGTAACTCGATCTGCACCCTCCCTCCCTCCACACTTTTACTGCACCCATTCACTAAGCCCATCAAATTCAGTGACTATATGATAGATACTTGGATAGATACCAACTAAGCAGATAATCATTGTGGCGTCTCGTATCTATATCCTTTTGATTTTTTATTTCTTGTGGCTGGTCAGTGATCTTTTTGTTCCAATCCTTCGACTTCAACGTTCTCGGCGCCTCTCGCTAGTATTTTTAATCCTATCAACCGCCTACATTTCACAACCCTAAATCTAAATGCAAACAATGCTCTCACCCACCCTATCATTATCATGACGATGCCTGACAGGAACAAAGAACATGAACAGATAACATAGATTCTCCACTCCCCATGGGCGGAAAATAAAACAAAAAGGATTGACATTCAGCACTTAGTCAGGTCACTCTCGCCAAGTACACCTATACACACCAAAATCCTTAGATCGCTGCATCATCGGAATCACATTTAGGCCCAGCCAACCAACCAACCCTGCCCATATCCATAACTTCATAATCCTACCTACCCGCTGTTACAATTCCTTCCTTTTCTTTTTTTTAGCCATCTTTATCATCCCTCGATTATAACGAAACAACCAACACATCTGAAAAGAAAACGATGCACGTGTATGCACATTCACACAGTCACACACTGCAACAAAAAGCCTGGTTTACATCAGTCAGCCCGACATGCTTCATTAAACCTGCAGGATGCAAATATCATACTCATAGCCTCATGCAGCGAGCCTCTCATATTTCTTCCTTTACTTTTGTTTTCCACTTTGGACGCTAACCCCTATGCTTAACAATACGTGCACATCAAAAATAAGAAAACTGAAGATAACCAAGTTCATAAGTTGAAAATTCCGAGGTTTATAGAACAGGAGCAACCATCAGGTACCCATATTGTATGAGGAAAAGAAAGCCATAAGTTATCTCCTAACAAGGTAAAATCGGATAAATTTGTGATATATCAAACTAGCTCTCGAATGTCAGACTTTATATACATATGTGACACATAGCGGCCTAAATGTCAATATCATCGCAATAACGCAAGCCACATGCACATAAAAATTTTGCATGATGTTTAGAATATGTCAGGGCAAGCTTCGATCGTATCTAAATAAATGTCTGGATTAATGTGGCTATTCGGGGAATTTTCATCTTAGTTTGTTATCTTGGGCTGTTTCCCTGAGTAAGGCTCATGTCCTATATACCCTTCTTATCAGGCAGTGATCGGCATCATCTGTTCCCATGGTGAAATCTTGTATTGGTCTTCAATGTAATCAAAAAACATTTATATCTTGATTGCTATATACTCGTGATTTTTCCTTAAATCTATTTTGTTCCCCTAGGATACCTCTTACTATTTTTCTCAGGAGTTGCTCGATATAAACATCTGTCAATTTCTAGATTGGGCAGTAGTGATATTTGCTTTTTGCTGGTTTGGGTAATTTTTAGAAGGGGTGGCCAATCATATTGTATGATTTGAAGAGACCCACTTTTGACAATACGGGCGGGATTTGCTTTGTTTGCTGCTTGGGGAAGGGGGAATCTTTGAAAGCAACCTTGGGCTGATACGAAGAAGACTCTTTATTCTTTGATGCAGAGTCGAGAAATAAACGTTAGCGCCAAGGAGTGGCCGCGATAAGCGTAACTGCAATATTTATAGAGTCCCTTGATTCACCTAGATCACAGCCCGAGATTGGGAATGCCAGTTCATGAAAAAACATGGTTTTGATCTGGGCAAATTTCTTCTACGTTCTCTGTCCCTCCTTTCCGCCAACTAGAGCCATCATAATATGTGATGGCTCACACCGGTAGATGTTTATCCCTAACTAATGGTCTCAATCTAATTCCATCGCATTATTCTCGAGAAGCAAGAATCTCTACAAAAGGATTCTCCAATATGTATTGACCTTGAGACCATGAAAATAGCAGGAAATGTAGTATGTAGCTGGCATATAGGAAGACTGGGATTGTCAAGACTGGGATATCATTTTGAAGCTTCAATGTTATCAGAGAAGAGCGTGAATCCATAGCTGAATCATCTACATCCACTGACGAACAAAACTGTATTTTACATTTATCTTCCTCTCTTCCATCACCCTAGCCATCATCTACAAAGCCCAGAGATATCATATCATCATCTCCACAACTCACTAAAGACTAAGCAGATAGTGGACTAAAGTCACATACCATCTTAACAGCCCTCCCCTCTCAAGACCCTCATGCGACTGAGTCCAGAAAATCATCGCGAACTGGCGAATTGCTAACATCCCCGTTTTGGCATTTAATTTTTCCTTTTGGGGTTTTACGGGAATTTACGGAAGTAAAGGTTTTTTAGGAATGGGAAAGAGAGGGCTAGCTGGCGAGTTCTACAAGGTTGAGAAAAGTAATTTTATATGTGTCAGTGATGGCGTAGAAACTTGAGGTTCTGGGGTTTGTTGGCGATTTTGGTAAAAATGGATGGCCTTATTGGGATAAAGCTATTGCTGCTTGGATGAGTTGTTTATGTGAGAAAGAAAGACACAACGCAAGAATATTTTCAGCAACCATGGTGGATGAACTCC
This sequence comes from Ambrosiella cleistominuta, assembly GCA_017139545.1. Lineage (NCBI taxonomy): Eukaryota > Fungi > Ascomycota > Sordariomycetes > Microascales > Ceratocystidaceae > Ambrosiella > Ambrosiella cleistominuta. The sequence goes on along the minus strand of JABFIG010000232.1, from coordinate 19,200 downwards.
AGGCTAGTGACGGGAAACACTATATTCTAGTCTCTCAAGATATTTCCCTAAGAGTAAAATACTTGAACAATAGTCATTTTCTCTTATGATATCATCATATTGTCCCAAAAATCGGTCATAGCCTGGAAAACCCAAAAGTCACCAGAAGAAAAAACACTCATCACGTCTGACAAACCATCCCCCCCTGCCGTCTGCCACGCTGCCCGGGAGGCACAAACACACTCGCAGGTTTATTCAAATTCCAGACCCGCCAGTTTCTGCCCGTTTCCCTCTCAATTCCAGATATACGCATTTGCGGCTCGATACATGCATGGCTGCGGGTATCATTTCGCTTCAGCACTCTGCATTATCTAATTATCTCAACTGTGCCGTCCCGCTGCCAATGCTTTCACCACATGTGTTGTTTGTCTATATTGGCTAGTAAAGGAAAGATGAGAGTTTCGAGAAAGATACCAGGATCTTCTAGTTCATGCGTATATGCAGCTACGGGTTCATCATCATTTAATGGGTCTGCGCAAGCGGTCGACTGGGGCGGGAGTGAAGACACTGATATGTGTTTCGGTTCCGTGTTAAGACAATCTTTATCATGAGTTGTTGGACATGACATTACTGCATACCAAAGGTTAATCACCCAGATACTTATTCTAAGCACACAATAATACTCCCTAAGGTCCTGCCTTATATATTCTGATTCTGATTTCTTTTTGGAAAAACATTCCACTGTACTGACATCATCCCGCTACAACTCGGCCCACAATTCAAATCTCCGATGTTTATTTCAGTAAGCTTACACTTTCTGAAGTAACTTTCTGCCACCAGATAACAAAGAAATGAAATATGACATGATAACTCATAAATAAATCCCAAGCTACAGGGTACCCGATATCGACGAGGACATACAGTTTCATGGGGGGGTTGGGATAACTTACTTCTTTGATTATCACTATCCGATATACTAACAGACGAACCAAAAAATATGACGATAATCACACTATTAGTTACTCCAGGATTGAGAGAAGAACATGTATATGGTAGACAGTAGGAAAATAAAGGGCAAATATTTCATAAGAACCGCGCTATGCGTACCAGGAACCAAGGTAATTAGCACTGCCTGAATATCAAGATATTAAAGACATAACTTAGATTCTAACTTTCTGCATGTAATAATCAGCTACCCTACTACTACACATCATACTCACGCTAGAGGATTTTACATTTTACACTTTATGACTCAGTGGAGAGCAATCCAGAGGAGTGTGTACCTCACGTTGTAGCCCACGGAGGTATATAAACTTAGTCCGTGTGACGAGGATGCCGCCCTCATTCTGCCCATTCACATGAGGGAAAATAATTATGTGTCGAATCCTCGTTTCTGAACCGTGTCTTGTTTCTTGTAAGAACAGGTACTTTCGTGGTGGGGGGAAGCAGAGTGCTGAATGATTAGATGGTGAGAAATCAACGAACATCTAAGGCCCTGGGCTAGCTGGGTGGCTAGCTGCATGAGCTGATAGGTGGATTGGAGAGGCATGTAAGGGCGACTGTCCTGGCAGAAGTCGGAGGTTGTTATCTAATGGCGAAGCTGACGGACGAGATCTTGAGTAGGCTAGGTGTACAGTCTTTTCTTTGTGCATGCTGAGATGGTATGTATTCATACAGGCTGAGAAAAGAATTCCAGGTTGATGGTGTTAGAGGTATAAAAAGATCTTGCTGTGGGCGTGGGGGAGTTACATATTGTCACATGGCCGAATGGCCTCTGTTCACTTGCGCAAATGGGATGATTTGGAAGCAAAGGTTCAGTCAGATTGAGATAAGGCACAAGCAAGGACAAGTAGTGAGGTCCACTGAGACATTTGGGCATGTGTACTATTAGTTTGGCGGTGACCACCCGGAGGAATTTACTGTTTCATCCCGACATGAAGAAGGTAGTGGCTACTAATATTGACAATACATAGTCCCAAAATAAATATCTAGTCACATTACTCGCATTAATTTTGATGCAGATGAAGCTTCTACAAAATCCTATAAACTCTTCACTGCCAAGACTCGCTATTAAAAAAGCATCCTTCTTTACCTTGACAATTACTTTTTTGTTTCAATGACAGGGCCCCTCTCCACAGTTTATTCTCATCGCCTTGTATAAATAAACGACATCACAGTTAGCCATCCAATTTTCCATCACTTCAGATTAAAAAATATGTCACCGTCATTCCTCAACAGCCCATTCTGATTTACAACGAGATTTTGAAATTGTCAACTCTGTTCAATCATCAACTTCATCCTTCAACAACGTCCTCTGCATACTCTACCGTGTCGTTAATATTGACCTGCCACCAGCCGAAGTGTAAAAAAAAATAGCGACTGTCGCCGTATTCCGGGCCATCGTTCTGAGGTTGGGTGGCCCACAAAGGATTAGACACGGAACACTTGGCGTCTAGATAGATTGGCTAATGCGCGTCGTGTGGAATCACAGTGATGATGGCATGTAGTGGCGGACAGACAGAAAGACGGATGGACAGACAGATCGGTTGTGGTGGGTATCGTGTCAAGCAGCAATCACCCAGGACTTTGGACGTGGTCCATAGGTTCGTGGCCAAGATTGAGCGGCGAGGTGGGCCTGGATTAGGTGCGGAGGGCACCTGTTATAGATCCATACCCTGTATGATGGGGGCCTAGTTGATTGATGATGACAGGCGGTTGATGTGGTGGGTGATTGAAGGGAGGCATGGTTGATCAGCTCATGCTGAGTTTTGTCAAGCTCTTCTTTGGGGTTAGATAGGAGCGGGATGGAGTGGGAATTGTTTTTTCGGGGACAATAGATGTGAACAAGGATTCCATAGAATTCCGAGGGGCACGCATATCAATAGATTTCTTTTGTTCCTCTGAAAGAACTTAAGGTTTTTGTTGACAATGGTTGAAGAAGTGTCTCTGAAAAACGCCAAAGTACTACTAAATCATCGACAGTATATCATACATGATACAATATACTCAATGTTATAAAAGCACTGCGTGTTGCGCTCGTCACATAGCCAAACATTATGCAATCAGCTCCAACTTCATCGATACCATCTCAACTTACCTTACCTCGCCAAAAGAGGCAAAAAAAAACAGAAAAACAATCTCCTTCACAAACTATACCAACCACCAACGACCAATTGCAACATTCTAAAATCATCTCTGTCAGTCCTCGCTTGACTGACTCCACCGCCCCGTGATGCCCAAAACAGTGCGATACTCCAAATAAAAAGAAAATAGTCAGCCCACGCAGCCTTCCCCATATGCTCTATACTCTACTTCCTCTCATACAGATGACACTTATTGCTCTTGGAACCCCGCTATAGAAGCTGTCAAGCCTGTTGTGCGATATGGTAATACGGTAAATTCTGGATTGTCAAAATATGCAGTTGATTTTTTGACAGCCATATAAGGACCCTACTATGCCAGGTTTTGATAGCTTATTCTATGCTAGGGCTCGGAGCAAAATCACGAAGAATTCAAAAAAAGAAATTGGAATTTACGTATCTAATGTAAATATGGCTGCTGCTCCATCTGTGATTCCGCCCACGCTGACTACTAAGTAAGTGAAGTCTGGACAAGGCTGGTCTATTACCTCAGCGGCTGCCCAAAAATAATCAGAAAATATCAAATGTCTGACAAGTGGCCTCAAGACCACTTTGCTCGATGGAGTCTCGATATTATTGTAATCTCGACCTGCAGGTTAGGCCGAATTGAATCTCGATTACTCAGAGCGGGGTTACAAAGTGTTTCGAAGGCTTGCAGCATGCAGCTGCAGAGATCCAGATTAATCCATCTATGCCCGGAGACATTTATTAATTAGGATATCACAGATCTCATAAACATGTAATTAAATTTTATTTTATGCAGGGAAAACAGTTAATTGTATATAGGTAAATATATAGAGCCACAGAGACTGATGTCTTCTTTCTCATTTGTCCAATCGTGTAGTGCCCAATCTCATACCCCTCCATCCCTTCTAAAAATACCTCATCAGCCGCCACCGCACCACCACTTGACAACACTGCCGGATGATTCTGACTGTAACCCTCTCTGCCGCCATCTCACCCAAGCTGAACCACCTTGATTGCTTCCAACCTTTCGGCGTTACATTCACTGTCGCCCGTGCGGCGTTTGGCTTTCTGCTGCTGAGACAGAGATGTTGGTCTTGAAATCGCTTCCCGGCGGCATGCCGACTATCTCGAATTAGTGTGTGAAAAGCCCAATGTAGAGATGCCCTGAAACGGGACGATATGGGGAATCACTAGGTGCACGACAAAACGAAAGGTACTTGTAGAAATCACAAAAAATGAGCCCATGTCAGTAAAAGTAAAAACCTACAACTTCATCAACATCAATATTCATAAGATGTAATAAGTACCATTGGATTGCTATAGATTTGTATATTCATATGCTACTACTTATATCTCATTTTCTTTACTGGATTTTGAATTATAACTATTTGAAAACATAGCATTTTGAGCCTATAATATCATTTTTATTACTTGTGCCAGGGTTTTAAACTGAAAAAATTGAAGTCCAAAACTACTAACTTTAACATTTTTTTTATAAAATCAACCAATATAGATATTTCAAAATGGCGACTATATTTAGAGTCTACTAAATTTTCTATTATATATAAAATTTTAAACATCTGGTCTTGAATTATTTAATTGATAATATCTGACATCATGCAGAGTTTTCAAATGACAATGAAATATTGATTTTTATATATACATGAATTTTACAAGTACCTTTCGTTTTGCCATGCACCTAGTAATTCCCGCGACATGATGCGAGAGATTGTAAGCACAATCTGGCGTACTCATTGGACATATGCATAAAGTAGCTATATCATGGTGATATCATGTGTGTTGTCAGATGAGCCTTTCTCTAGGATTCATGGATCGAGTTCCAAGAAATCTCTAGACCCCTTTCAAGGCCTACCTTCACCATTCTCCATCACTTTATTAGTTTTCTAGTGTTTGTCATTCAAAGCCCCTCTACACTTTATAAACTCGACATGATCACTAACGACTGTTAGCCGTCTTACTTTGGTTGAGACCAAAATATTAATTAATCAGGTAGGTCATCCAAGACATGACTTACTAAGAACTAATATATCTAGCCCTAGTCATCATAGCGAAACCTGTTAAAAACATATTTTTTTATGTAATACTACTATTTAGCATGATCATTTTGTGAAGCAAATTCTAGGAGTACCCTAAATATGTCCTGAGATGTCTTTGAGGTACTTTTATGGCAGTAAACCCTTATATCATCTATATGCCAACAAAAAACTCATTGATACTATGTCTCCTTATATATGCATGATAATAATAGTTAAGATGTATTGCAAATTGCATATATCTAGTAAATTTATCCCTGAAAATACTTTCTAATTTATAATTATAAGCCTGATATTACTAGATGCTTCCTACTCTATAGATAACTTATAAAGAATAGATTACTATTACTAGAAACTCTACTAATAATAATATTACCATATATTCTATCTTGTTACAACTATATAACTAGCTAAATCCCTTACTTATAAATAAAAAAGAGATATATACTTATCACTAATTTCCAAGAAATAGTAGATATGTTAGTTATATTACTATCTAATAAGTTCTTCTAGATATATAAAAGGGAAAATAATATATAGACTATAACCTTGATATAAGTTGCCACCTTTCTTATGCTTTTTTAATCTAATCCACTCCTAGTTCTAGTTTGACCATTATATTATAATCCGCCTAGGTGCTAATTATAATACTAATAACTATTATGTATCACTTATCTAGGATGCTGTTTTGACTAGTCTTAGTATAAGTGCTCAACTATTGTCAGGAGTAAGATGTGCATAATAGGATGCTATTCAGAGACTAAGTAAATACATACATAGCCAACCACAGAGGCAGATAACAGAAGGGAATTCCACAGTGGCTAAATGCAGGGTAAGGACCCTGACACCAAGTCATGGCATCAGATAAAGGTCAGGAACCCTTATCAGATATCAACTATATGAATGTGCTGATATACTTTAGCATGCTTATAGTTATCAGTAACTACAGATGCTTTATGTGATTATTATAGCAATTATATTTGCTATCTAGAATATCTTCCATATTCAGGTATTATGCTTAGGTTATTTAGTATTTATTTAGCAAATGAATATATTTTCTAGTTATGTATTATGCTATAGTATATATAAATCCCCGGACTATCGAGTATCCTAGGATTTTTAGTCAGAAATACCTCGAGTATTTTGAGATACTCTAGAGTATACCTGGTCAAAAAGCAAAAAAAAAAAAAAAAAAGAGGATCATACTAAAATGCAGTACTACACAGAAAGTGGTGGATTTAGCAAGCCTCATCATGGCCATGGCAAAGTGCCGATTAATATGATTTCCATTAAGACACAATTTTCAAAAAAGAGAAAATGATCAAAGGCAGCTATTACTTAATCCATGAATTGACAGACATACGCCCCTTGTTGGGAAGCGACGATTAGCACAACGCACAGACAGGTCTCCCTTCAAAATTAACCTCAATGCACCATCGGTCACGATTAAGACGGCCTTCAACTTCCATCTTTTCTCATCTCGTAACAGTAATGCATGTTCTGTTTACAGCCGATACTCGGAATCAAATCCTGTTGCTGCATAGATACTGTTCAGCGGGTACTTTCACAACGCCTCATCACAGCCGGTGGACCTTTGGACACATTGTTGACCGAGAAAAACAGAATGCCATCCTTGACATCACAGCTGATAGCCACAATTATTCTCAAGCACAATCTGCTCACGATTTGCTGACTTCTTTTCTTGTTGCTGTACTAAATCAATTCCGGTCCTGATGGACCCCACAATCACGGATTCTCGGCTTTGTCCATCCTGATGGCGTCCATGATAGCGACATGGGTCAGTGAAACCTGCAGCTTATAAGAAATGTTGTGAATGATTTCATTATCAGGTAAAGTCTTCACTCACGATGTACAAAGGACATTTTTGATACAGTAAGATGAGGGGCAACTCCGGGCTTGACCAACCATCTTGTAGTGTCAGCTATGGAGCTGAGGTGGGGGTGGAGGTGGAGGTTATTGGAGTACAGAATGTTGGACAAGGCTTGAACCAAGATGTTTGTAATACATGATCGAGATTTACTCGTTTGTGGATGGAGGTGCTTGTGGGGAAGCCTACATATATCAGTTGTTAACCGACAATATTTATTCAGATACGACGCTTTTCTCTGTATATAGATATGACCTCATAGAAGACGGTCAAAAAGCTTGCTGTTCTTTGTCAAAATTGCAATATCACATGTATCTGTACCGGCTAGATCAGTATACTATGGATCCTGATCAACCACCCCCCACTACTACGCTCTTGCGCACGCGAGGCTGCCGGTAAGACCTTGTATCCACTATCAGTTTATCAAGCATGGCCAACCATTTACAAATATGTATCTGACTGCAGAACGCTATGTTTGAAACTCTTCCCCTCTTTTCCATATCTAACCGCTAAACCCCGCCGATTCGACCGATGAACACATTCCTCCATCGACCTCCCCTCGCTTCATGTCGTCCGAGACTAGCCTAAGGGTCCATGCATCCGTAAAACTACAGTCGCCGGGATCTTATATCTAGGTCGTTCAACTCTGTACTATCGAGGTTGGGGGTCGAGATGTGTGGTTAATACACGGTTAATGGATGTGGCAACGTCAAAACTCGCTGAAGATGATTCTATGTATGCGCTACAATGTGATTTATACAATTCATAACGCTTGATTCAGAATAATATATAATAACAGTTGTTGGATGAGTGATTTGTGTGTGGACTGTAGATCATATCGATTCGTGGAGACGGAGTTGACGTGGGGGTTGGAGGTGAGCGGCGGGGAGGGCGAAGACCTCGGTGGGAGACAGCGCTAGCCATAAGGGTTATATCCGATGCACTTGATCACGTTAACTTGCCCAGAACTTTTATGGGGATGGTTACTGTTGTCTGACCGGACCAAAATCGGCATTCTCTCCATTTTCTAACATGTATGGCGAGATGGATATAGCTTCCATTATTGGTAAGCACTATATTTCGAGTAGTTTTCCCGCAGAAGCTTGACGTCATATCAATATATAATATTCACGCATATTTTTTACATACAATATACAACCAGATGAACTTCAGTTGAAAGGAATAGTAGCTGCTAGCTCATGATGTTATCCCATAATTGGTATCTCAGTCATTGGTAACAGAGCAATATCAAGAGTGCAGTAAAACTAATGGTGAATCGCAATATCAGGTATAAGTCAAGCAAAGATACAGGCCTGATGAAAACATCCTTCCAGCCATATAACCCTATCATCAATGATCATGAAACTACGACTAAATGTCATCTTCTATTGATAATACTTTTCATGAGTATTGTGTTACGTCAAGATATGTCAATGCAATATGGTCACTTGTAGGGTTACACACTTGTCCCACATATCCTAGGTTGACTTGCCGGCTACCGAGAAGGATTAGGTTATATGCATTCATCGAGGGTATGTACGCACGTGACTCCGCGTTGTATACATATTCTTCCTACGTGCATATATGGGCTGCACATCGTTGTACCAGACTTCTATCAGGAACAACAGGAACCTATTCAGTGTACCATAGACGCGTGCCCCTTTCTGGAAGGACGAATCTGGTATCATTCAGGAGAGATCAGTGCTTTTATGGGGAATGGATCAACAGAGAATGCGAGTGCTCATGTCCGCTATAGACCCAAGCCCCATCCTAATGCATCGATAAAGTCGCTTGAGTGCTTGAAGCATTGCTTTTTTTTCGTTTCCCCTGAAAAACAATGGATTATTATTGGATCTGAATACGATGTGATTTTTTCTTGTCTTGAATTTTCATTTGGTGTTGCTGGATTGAGGTTGAAAACTTGAAAATCGTGGTGGAAGTCGCAGGCGCACAGTTACAGTGGTGGAAGGGTGCAAATCACATCTTTGACATGCGAAGGGGGGCCTGCCAAGTAGCCATTTTTAGCATTGACTATGATGCCTGTATCTGATCTTGATAAATATCACAGGAATCGACGGCTGATTTGTGGTGATGAACATAGGAGAGTTGTTGTTCGTCGACAGTTGATATTGGCAAGTTTTCAATATTTCATAATTTTCATGGCCATTAACTATAAGCTTTACCTAAAATAAATCAAAGAACCAATATCAGCTGTAGAGACTATTATAAAGCCCTATACCTAATCATATCATATTTACTCACCTACGACACAAGCAACGTCTCAATTGATCTACTCTCAATTAGCCGTTTGATCTTCAGAATTTCGCCTGCATCAGTGTCGTATTGACGGGTCGAACAGACTATCAGACTATATAGGGCCCTGAATTCTTAGATTCTAGATCACCCTATTTTACATCTTGGTATCAATCCATTCAGAGAAGGCACTGCCATTTTCTTGACAAGCCTGGCCGTAATGCCTGCTCCCTCCTGCATTCCCAAATTCGCCCTTTCAAGACCACTCAACCGCATCAACACAGGTTGTATTGACTTTGTGCTTCATTTTTAGCCGCTGTAACCTTGCGATTTTATCCATCTTTTTTGGCTTCACTCATTCACAAACGGTGATTTTTTTAATTATCCATTTTTTCTCGTTATTTTCTTCTATGTTTGTGTTAGTTTGTATTTTAAAAAACTTTGATTTTTTCGACTTTTTAGACGACACGACATCCGATTCTAATTTATAGATACCACCGCAAGCGATCGACCCTACGATATACATCCTCCTATACTCACGTCTCTATACTAAGACCCTTACATTTGTGACTAACCAGACTCCATCACAATGAGACTGTCAACGCGAGATTCTGGGCTCCTGATGCTCTTGCTTCCATCCCTGGTGGCTGGCGCTGCTATCACTGATACCAAGGCAGCCGTCACTAATTCAAAATTGAGCACTTTGGACTCGGCTGCCGCTGTGATCGACGTCAAGAATGTTGCCGATACCAAGTCTTCTTTGACTTCTACTGGCTCAACCGGTTACAGCAAGGAGCTGTCTGGTGGCAAAAAACCGCTTGGTGCCGGCTCGATTGCCGTTATCACTACCACATCTGCATCTTCCGCTGCTACTGACGCTGCTGGTAAGATTGCCGCCTCTCGCGCCGATGATAAGACTCCTGTCGATGGCAAGGACGGCAAGCCCCGGAACGGTCCATGGGTTGAGACAACCGACTCCAAGAAGGAGAAGGAGTCTGGCACCAAAAAGGTCTCCTCCGATACCAGCACTACCGTCATTGACGGCAAGAAAATCCCCGAGTCCAACGATGGTGTTATGGACGACAAGAACCGTGACGCCCCCAAGGTCGGTACCACTGGCAACACTGGTGGTGTTTCCGAAAAGGACAAGGCGCGCAAGCAGGAGGAGGGCAAGACTGGCGAGAAGGCCAAGGGCAACCCTGAGAAGCCCAAGGAGGCTCCTCCACTCCCTCATAGCGAGGAGGAGAAGATCGCGAAGGAAAAGGGCCAGCCCATTGAGAAGCCTACTACCCAGAAGGGCGGTATTATCAATGACAATACCGGTTTGGAGGTATGTCCCACTAAAGTTGTCCAATTGCCGCTGGTGTGACCCTGCATACTAACATGTGATATCAACCAGGTTCCTGAAGATCTCCCCGAAAAGATCCACGATAAGCCCAACCCAGTCCCCAACTCTGCACACAAAGATCATCTCGATGTGTCCAAGTCGAAGCCCGGCAGCACTTCTGGCGCCCTCCCTATTGAGGAGGAGGGTGACTTCCATGCCTTTGTCCTCTCCTTCACTATGATCATGTTTGCCGAAATTGGTGACAAGACATTCCTTGTCGCTGCTCTGATGGCCATGAAACATGACCGTATGATTGTCTTTAGCGCTGCTTTCTCCGCCCTCCTTGTTATGACTATTCTGTCTGCTATTCTCGGACACGCTGTTCCTATCATTCTACCTAAGAAGCTCACCGCTTTCCTTGCTGCTATGCTTTTCTTCGCTTTTGGTGTCAAGCTTCTGCGGGAGGGTATGGGCATGAGACAGGGTGAAGGTATTGCTGAGGAGATGCATGAGGTTGAGCGCGAACTTGCTGAGAAGGAGAAGGATAGTTCTCTTGATTCTCTCGAGATGGGTCTAGGAAGCGGTCCGCGCAAGGGTCGCTTCCACCGCTCACCATCTACTTCTCCTACCCGCGGTGGCTCTAAGTCCGCGCTGTCTGGGTTCAGCAACCTGGCTGGTCTCATCTTCAGCCCTATTTGGGTTCAAACCTTTGTCATGACCTTCCTCGGCGAGTGGGGCGACCGCTCGCAGATTGCCACTGTAGCCATGGCTGCCGGTCCCGACTACTGGTATGTTACTGTTGGTGCGCTTTTTGGTCATTGCATCTGCACCAGTATCGCTGTTCTCGGTGGTCGCGCTATTGCTGGCAAGGTTAGCATGAAAGTTGGTAAGTTTATCACTGGATTAATCGGTACGTGTTGATAAAGGTCCCGAAACTAACTTTATTGCAGTTATAATTGGTAGTGCTATCACATTCCTTATTTTTGGTATCATGTACTTGTACGAAGCTATGTCGTCGGCTTAAGCCACTCCTTTGTCTGCTTAATATAGGTCCTATGATGTTACCTTAGACTCCCAGTTAGACTCTCAACTCCTTTACACCTGTTAGACTTTGATGATATGGGCTACAACATGCTCATCATCTCATTATATGATGTCATCTGGACTGCGATCATATGAATTTTATTCTAGGTTTCACAGGATTGTGTTTCCCGTTTATGACGATCATTCCACATTTCCTTAGCTATACATATCTACACTATACCTTGTTTTCTTGTTTCCCTTTCTGCATCCTATATTTCTCTCATTCCGTACTTGTGTTTCATGGAATTGTTTCTGTATGATGTCCAGTGGCCGAGTTGAATTATTTAGTTAAATTACTCGAAGGACCGGAGTCTGAGGTTCAGCACATGGCGCATCCTTCTGCAATAGAGGGTCCAGTCCACATGAATACTGAATACAAGTTCACAACGCTGTTGAAATTGGCTTTCAGCGATTAGCTTTGTGAGCTTAAGTAATTTGTGAAGTAAATTTCCACCTTGTACATCAATCTATCGCCGTTTCGCAAGAGTCGATATCGTGTTGATATCGTGATACATAATTATCGATGCCCAGAACAGCATACTTGACCAAGATCGGATTGTGTTCCATATTTAAGTATGCATCTTATGGCATTTCAGAGAAAATGAGTGGGTATTAATTTACATGGACCAGCCCCACTTTTAAGTCTGTCAAACATCCTTCAGACCAATGAGTTTTCGCACAGGGTTGCAAAGAGTCACGTGCCGATAAAAATATAAATTTGGAAAGTGTGTAGTTTGTGGGGTGGGTAAGCCCTAACGAATTCTTCTGGCGGAATCTTGCCCATTCTAGCCTTTGACTGGCATCTGCATCCAATACTGGCTGGTTCAACTATCGTGAAATTCTCTTTTGTTGTTAGGGAAGATAATCACAAACTACCGCCAAAATGAGTACGTTATACTCCCATACTGTTCGATCGTTACGTTGTGTTTGCTCGTTCGCATTGCCTTTTCGCTTTTTTTTAACTGTCAACGATTTATCGGCCTTATGTGGATTTGTGTTGGATGGAAATGGTTATGACGACACATTATGGGGGGATGATTTTTGGAATGCAATGAGATTGGGCAAACACCGGCTGATGGCGAATTATTGTCGTCAATCGACGGAAATACTAACACTGAATTTTTGTGTGAACAGCGAAGGGTACCTCTAGCTTTGGTAAGCGCCACAACAAGTCGCACACTCTGTGCCGCCGCTGCGGTATGTAATCACCCTCCGAATCTGACAGTCCACGAATTTTTCATGAATTACGAACTACAAAATCGGGTTCGGTCAATCTTCTGTGGGCTGCTAAAAGTATACAACGAATTTATCCTGACAAACTTGAACAGGTCGTCGCTCCATGCACGTCCAGAAGCACACCTGCGCCTCCTGCGGTTACCCCGCTGCCAAGACCCGCAAGTGTACGTTGATATTCTACCATCTCTTTCTTAACAGCAAGGTGTTTCGAGACGACAATATGAACGTCGCCAGATGGGTGCTTATACGACCGCATGACGACGACTTGACCTTCGCCATATGAACCTTGCCATCAGACAATCGATTATGACCAGGATACGGCATCGAATTTTGCTACAGGGCTGACACATTTCATGAATATTCACTCCACTCCATACCTGACTTGCACCTTCATTTCAACGTCTTCGATACATCTTGCTACGCTGGCCAACATTGTATCCGCCTTCACATACTAACAATAGCACTAACAGACAACTGGTCTGAGAAGGGCAAGCGGAGAAAGACCACCGGCACTGGTCGTATGCGCTACCTGAAGGACGTTTCCCGGCGGTTCAAGAACGGCTTCCAGGTTGGTACCCCTAAGGGTGCCCGTGGCCTCGTTGCAGCGGCTGCGTAAATGTAATCTGTGATTTCCGAATATAGAAGCCCTCTAAAAGAACAAAAAATTTACTTTGAGCATGAATGAAAATCGGATCCTCGTTTGATGAGTTTTGCCTTCTATATATCTTTCTTGGCTGCTTTTGTTTTGCTGTTGGTAGAAGACTAGGAGGTTCTAGTGTCTGTCGTCGCGGGGTTCGCAGATGCATCAGGGTCCATTTGTGATCTAGGTTTCTGTGATTTGATGGGCTTGATTAGTCTGCGGAGGTGACTTAAAGAGGCAGGAGTTTTGGCATTTGGCTGGGTATGCTTCTATCAAAAAAAAGGCTCTGCATACAAAGGATGACACAGACACGAAGTAGAATACAACCAAAAGCAATGAAAAATGAATGACCGGTAGCTAATGCTGTAAATCATCTTCGGCTTCAGTCTACCATGGTCAACGTATGGCCATGTCATGACGGCAGAAATAACCTTTCAATACACAGATCTTCCTACATAATATCGAATTCTTGAATATCGTGACATTGTTATTGTGTACCTGAATGCACTTTATTTTTGTACTTCCACAGCCACCGGCTCGCTGTGGACCTCCACCATCCTTACCCACTTACTGCCCCCTCTCGAAAACCTTTACCCTGCCATCCCCAGACACGTAGTACAAATACTCATGTTCTTCCACTGGTGTCCCGCTACTTTCTTGGCCGCCCCGCGTAATCCGTATGACCCCGCTAACATCTTTGGAAATGCCTGTATCAAGATTGCGTAGACTGAGAATGAGGTCCGCTTGATGGGAAGCTTCGAGAGTGAACGAGGCGTGGGACTTCTCGAGGGTGGTGTGTTGTTCAAAGATGAGGGGTTCATCAGCTGAAAGTGTCAAGATGACGAAGTGCGTTGACTGTGATTTTAGTTAGGGCTACATGTTGTTGCGAATGGGATTTTATATAGTTGACTCACCTCTCGTAGGGATAGAATGAGGTTGTGAATGTCGGTAACGGGGGTCTCAGTGGTGGCGAGGAAAGCATCGAGTTGATCTAGGATCAAAACGATAGGGCGGCCCGAGGGTGTTACGGAGGCGATGCCTTCTTGGATCGTTTTCCAGACATCGGACATCTTAGTACTCGTCAAGGTAATACGGCCCTTTTCCTTTGCGTGTTCCCCTGGCAGAAATAGACCTGTCAACCCATCCACAAATACAAAGTTTCCTTCCCGGCCATGTCTTGTCAAGTCAATGCCCTTGGTTTTTAAGTTAGTTGAGTGGGACTTAATGGTCTATTTGTGGAAATGAAGGCAACTTACCAGTTTCCCGGCATTTTCGGTCCAGAAGTTGAGGTCGCGGAGGAAACTGACGAGAACGACGGAGGCAAATGGGGTCGTCGGAGTCTCTTCGGAGCGCCGGGGGGGCAGGAGGGCTTGGAGGTGCCGGGTGATGAGCCAGTTGGAGGTGGCGCTGAGGACGTTGGTGATGAGGTGGAGGGAGCCTGGAGAGGGGAGGGTGAGGTAGGGGATTAGAAGATAAGGTGGTGCACGGGAGGTCATGGTTGGTGTTGCTTGAGATGAGGTCGCTGGGAGTGACGACTTGATGAGAAGCTTGGTGATGATGTAAATTTGGAGGGACTGTATTGGCACTGTACGGATGGTAGTTAACAGGTATAAAGCTATGGAAGATACTAATGATAACAGTGTGAACTCCATATGCAAATTATATGACGCACTTGAACAGGTAGACTTTTCAGAAACTTGCTCTCAATTTGTTCTAGAGCGGGACAATTATATAAGCATGTTCATCCATTCAACACAGAAGTCATATATGTCAATAACCAAGATGTCTACAGTTTGATGTTTCTTAAATGTGAATTGATGTCTAAGTATTAACTCGCGATTTACCCTAATGAATTTTTCTTGATTATTGCTGTATCATGGTCAACATAAGGGTTCAGGGGACACGCGCTTAACGCGTCTATACAAGCTATTACCATATGGCCTACATATTACACAAACTTTCATTGAAGGATTAAACGCACACTAAAGATGCTTTAACACAAATTTAGAAAGATTATTCACTTTAGATTATCATTGATTACAAGCTATCACAAAAGGCAGGCATAAAATAATTTCATGCAGAATCATGAGGTGTATTTTACTTAGTTGATTATACTATATGATATGACTAAAACACATAAAAGCAACTGACATACAGGAAATAATAGCATCAAAAATAGAACGTTATACATAAAAGGTAGGTGAAGGTAAGATCCAGTGAGTGTGGTAGCGTAACAAGTGACTTGATTAAAATCAAAAGACAAAATAATGACAAAAGAAAAGATTCCGCAGCAGCTACAAGCTGCCACACATATACACAAAATAATCAACATACAAAACATAAACAAAACAGCCAACTGTGTCGTAACACACCACATCTCAAATAACCACATGCCCATTGATCGTCATCGGTGAAATAGGAAGACTAGGCGCCAGCGCACCATCCTTATTGACCGTCCTAACCGGCCTCGGCGGCGCCCGCAACGGTACACGCCCCCGCGTCTTTCTAAATGACGTCGGATACGCCACCGTCTTCTCCATCCAGCCCCCACGGTTCATCTCCAAGCTAACCCGCTTCGGCAAAAGCGCCCCCAGCCGATCGGTATCCTCTTCCATCTCTTCGATTGACGCGTAACTCCCTAGTGACCCCGCGGGCGACGCCGGCGCCGAGTTGGCGGAGGTACTGGCCGGGAAGATGGCGATGGTAGAGGTAGTGAAAGTTGTCGAGACGGGGGAGATGGGGGAGTAGGGACAGCCTTTGGGGGTTGACGGGGTGGGGGTGTCTTCGGGGAAGAAGGGGGGGTGAGGGGGTTTCTGGGCGGAGAGGATAACGGCGAAGTCGGCGTGTTTGATGCGGGCGATGAGGATAGCTTCGATGATGGTGGAAATGCAGCAGACGGAGCCGATGAGGAAATGGGTGAGTTCGGCAGGAGTGGTGAAGGGGGTGGCGGGGTTGACGATGATGGGTTTGTTGAGGAAGACGGTGACTTCGGTGATGATGATGATGATGAGAGAGAGAGAGAGAGAAAGATAACTGAGGGTTTTGAGGAGCCGGGTTTGCCAGGGTTGCAGGGATCGTTTGCGAGATTGCATCTCGCGGTGGATTTCAAAGTTTTTGGGGGGGCGGTTCTCGGGGATGAGGAGGGGGGGGAAGACGTCGGGGCGCCAGGGGGTGTACAGAGTGAACCAGTTGGCTAGGTCCTGGAGGTGCATGATGGACATGCGGATGCCCGTGACGAGAAGAATGAAACCGACGATGGCGGCAATGACGGAGCAGAACTTGAGGAAGCCTGAGAACTGGGGGTTGTATACACTGACTGGGGTAAAGAACAGGACTTTGACGTCACAGTTGGCATGGGCAATCATGGGGAGTCTTTGGAAGAACAGCCACGGAAGGCAGAGAAGGAGGATGCCGAAGAGGGCATACATAGCTGAAGCACCGGCTTTACTCAAAGGTTGAATCAGACCAAATGATTCGCTCATGACATCTCTTTGCAAGAGATCTTCCGGATCCCGATAATCCGGGCCAGTTGTTCTCCGCAGCAAGGCATCGATAGACAGAGCATCAAGGTGAGTGAAACCAGCGGCCTCGGCGACCTCCATGAAGTTGCTCGAGATGGCTGACATGGAGATCTTGGGGATGGATGTCCCATCGAACAGGGCAACCACGGGAGCAAGAATCACCGAAGGAGCGTGAATCTTGGCCAGAACCTTGAACGCATCAAAAGACCTTTGCATCTGTTTCTGCTGCGCCTCTCTCTGACGAGTGAACAGAGGACCGGTAGTGATAAGTCCGGTCCCGAATGCCTCCAAGCGGGCGGCATCTCGGTACATGGATGTCGCAGCAGACACTAGCGGTGTCAAATGCGCATGCTCCGTGTGAGAAAACATAAACACAGCATCTAGGATCGCTGCATCCTGGACCGCACCCTTCCGGCGCCTATGGTATGCCTGGTATAACTTTAATCCCTGCAACGGGACATCACCTATTAAGAGGGCCTCCGACGACAGGCAAAGAAGCAACAGCCAGTCCAGCGGTGCTGCTGAGTTGGCGTTTACAAGGAGGGTCAGGAAGGTGGAGGATATCAGGAGGCAGAGAGCCATGCGCAGGATGGGCAGGCGGGCAGTCGTGGTGCGGTAAAGGGCAAGGGAGGTGGTGGCGTAGAGGAGGTATAGGGGGACCCGGACGCCCGGGGGCAAAATGGTTGGTTGCGCCGAGGGGCAAAGGGTGGCGGGCATTTTTCGACGGAGTGGTAGTGGGTAAGTGAGTGAGTGGACAAGTGATGCCAACGGTAAAGACTGTGGGACAAAGTGTGGATGATCCTGATAAGACTGAGTGGATGAACAAGAGATGGACAGGAAGGTCAGGGTATCACGAGGAAGAAAAAAAGAAAAAGAAAAGGGCAGATGAGAAGGGATATATCATAGGAGGTACTATTGGGTGATTCAGGAAGCCCTTTGGGGATGGTGGGGGGCATATACATACATATTTCTTGATTAAGAGAGATGAATATTACATATCGCATGAAACTACGAGATAAAATGCAGGACAGAACCATCTTGCGGAGGGCTCGGTTGGTGTGGTGTGCGTGATGAGTGGATAGGTGGGTGGATGGGCTTTTCGCATTGTGCCTCTTGAACGCCTTGCATAAGGACTAGACGTGGGCGGCCAGCATGTCACATGTGAAGGCTTGCCCGGGCAGGAGGGCGAGCAGCCCTTATTGATGGAGCAGTAGCAATAATATTGGGTGGGTGGTGTAATATACGCAAGAGGCTAGTGATATCACAGCGGTGGATATCGAGTTGGTTTAGATTAGTTTGGTTTGGTGGTGGCTGTAGAGGGAGATGCACGGGGGACGTGACGGGGGGAGGAGGAGGAGGAGGAAGGATAGAGACCGAGGTGGCTGAAAGAAGGCATGGAAATGACATGAGTTGGGTGTGGGCATGTGTTGTGAATGTAATTCTTTGTGATGCTTTTTTTTGGGAAAGGCTTGCAAAGCTGAGCTGCAAGGGAGTCGTGGCTCGATAGCCCTCTAATATTCGCATTTTCTTTTCTTTTTGTTTCTGCTCTTGTGATAAATGTCCATATATATGTGTATATGTATGTAATGTCCTTTTTTGTTTTTCTCTGCCGTGTCTAAGAGCCACCTATAGATTACGAAAAGCCTTTTTGTGATGACCTGCATGATGATCGTCTGCGGATCTTCGGATTATACCTAAAAGCATGCATCTATTTATGAACTGCCCACCGGGGCACCACCAAATACACACAGCACTTTCTGTACCCTTGTAGTCTCCGGCCCCGGCATCTTTGACCATTCCGTGGCGTCCCAAGGATCGGCCGGTGAGCAGCCTGGTCAAGGGAGCACCTACATATCTGCATACGAACATAAAGTGCCTACTCTGCATGTCTCTCAGATCTCTTCTTCTTCCCGTCTTTTGCCCTCTCTTCTGTCCCGTGGTCCGGAAGTTAATTACTCATTTAAGTAAGTGAGGTACGCAAAAGACATTCTATGTGAGAGAGGTCCCAGTCGGCTCTTCCTTGCGTAGAAAGTGGTGGGAGGAAGATATATCCCTTGGAGTCCCAAATCGGAAGTGTGGGTCCCGGCTTGCTGGGAGGGGGGGGGAGATCGG
>JABFIG010000231.1:0-30983 GCA_017139545.1 Ambrosiella cleistominuta | reverse complement strand
CTCCCCCTCTCCCCCTCCCATCACCACCACCACCCGTCCCTCAGGAACACTCGGACTTACCGGCAACTCCGGCTTCCTCGCCGGTGCTCCCGACGATCCTAGCGCAATCAGCCAGTCGATAATCGTCCGTTCTAGGTGGCTGCCTGTGATGGGTTTGAGTAGATACTCGTTCATGCCCGAGTGCAAGCAGCGTTCCCGGTCGCCGGCGACGGCAGAGGCGGTGACGGCAATAATGGGGACGGATTTGAGATATTCCGAGAATTGCGGCTCGGTGCGCAGGCTGGGCTTGGTGTTAGCATCTGGTTCAAGCCAAATATACATAACTTAGGGCCATCTATTCAGTCACTGTGAATATGATGAAGAAAACAAAAAGAAGGGACTCACATTTTGGTACACTCATACCCATCCATAATGGGCATCTGGCAATCCATCAAAATCAACGACGGCTTCTGCCGCCGGCCCGCCTGCGTCTCTTCTAGAAATTCAATGGCCTCTTTGCCATTCCAGACATGATACGACCGCGTAAAGTTGATCTTTTGCAGCAGCTTGATCATGAGCTTGGCGTTTAAAGGGCTGTCCCGCGTTAGCATATCAAACGTGCACACAAGTTTCCCCGTCCCAACTTACTTGTCCTCAACAATGAGAATCTTGATTTGTTCTCTTGGTGGTAAAAACGTTCGAGAGCCAGACGAGCTACTACCCCTCCGCAGACTCGACTCCTTTCGTCTATGCGCTGCCGGCGCACCTGTTTCTTCTTCTTCTCCTTCTTCATCATTCTCGCCCTCATCCACTGCTGTCTCCTTGTCGACACCACCTGCTTGCTCCACCAACGCCATCAATGCCGCCTGCTCCGTGACCGCATCGACCCCGCCTACCACTTCGCTCTTTGGAAATGGAATCTCGATTCTCACCGTCGTCCCTCGGCCTACCTGCGACTCAATCTTGATGTCCCCATGCATAAGATCCAAAAAACTCTTGCAGATACTGAGCCCGAGGCCGGTGCCACCAAATTCCCGGGCTGTCGACGCATCGCCCTGCAGAAAAGGCTCAAATATGTGCTCTTGTTTCTTAGTGTCAATACCGATGCCGGTATCTTGGACGGAAAAGCGCAGCGATATCGTCTCCGGAGTCTCATGGGCGACCTCAACCTTGAAGTAGACAAAGCCCTCGCGCGTAAACTTGAACGAATTGTCCAGGATATTGTTGAGAATCTGACGCAGCCGGTTGCAGTCGCCGACAAGATTGAGCTCGGGGATGCCCGAGGCATAATGGTAGTTAAAGTCAATCTCCTTCTTCTTGGCCTCAAACAACCGCATCTCCGTCGTTTCTGTCAGGACTGTGGATAGCTGAAAGTCAATTTCGTCGAGCGCCATCTTGCCCGACTCAATCTTGGAGAAGTCGAGGATATCGTTGATGAGTGTCAACAAGATGGTGGCCGAGTTGCGGATGGTGGCCACTGTTTGCTCTTGTTCCTTGGTCATCATGGTAGTGTTGAGAATGTCCGTGTAGCCCAAAACCCACTGGATTGGCGTCCGGAATTCATGTGACATCTATTGTGGGCATTTCGTTTGCGTTAGCATGATAATAGATAGTGTTCTTCTTCCCGCAAAATATACATATACTTAGCCCACTTACATTTGCCAAGAATTGACTCTTCAAGAGCGTAGCTTCTTTCGCTGCCTTTTCATTCGCCATCGCCTCATGCCTCCGCCGAGTCTCCTCCTCAATCGCCGAATGATGCTCTGTAACATCCATAATCACTCCAATAACCCCCTCAATCGCGCTCTGTGCTGTGCGTACACCTTTCGTATACCCACCTCTATTCCTATTCTCCTCTGTCAGCATCGGCACAAAGCGCGTTCGGTACCAGCGGTTATCTGTAACGAAGAAACAACCCATGTTAGCATCGCGGTTTTACACAGAAAAGGAATACTCACTGATGTCATGTTCCATGACGCGTTCAGAATCAATCCCGCGCATGACATTGTCCAGAGATTGCAGAAAAGACGGGCACGTGGTGACGGGCAGCACACCAGTGAGCATGTTGAAAACCTCTGAGACATCATGGCCTATGTACCACCGGATTCCGTTGGCGTCAACGATATCGGCAATCCCATTGCCGACGAGTCCGCCTTCGAGCATCGTAATCTTGTGTTCACGGTCGACCGTAAACAGAGTAACCTTGGCATGAGCCATAACAGACCGCAGTTGCTCCCTTGTCCACTCCGTAAGCCGCTTCGACACAACGGCCTCATGCACATCAGTGCTTGTGCCAAACCAACTCGTAATCGGACCACCCTCTGACAGTCTCGTCGGTTTTGCACGCGCCAGGAACCACCGGTAGTCTCCGTGTCGGTCCCTACATCTGTATTCTAGCTCAAACGGCTCACCCGTCTTGATTGCCTGCTGCCATGCAGCACGTGTGGCCGCATCGTCCTCGGGGTGGACGACGCCCTCAACGTAGAAGCCAGCGCAGTCATCACGTGAAAGCCCAGTGTACTCGTACCATTGTTGGTTGAAGAAGTCTAGATATCCGTTGGGTTTAGCCGTCCACACGAGCTGGGGCATCGCGTCGCAGATGTTCCGGAATTTCTCATTGTCTGAGCGGCGATAGTGAGTGATGTCTGCAGCCATGTCAGTTACATCACGGTAGGACACAACACCGCCCAAACACTCGCCGAGGCCCGTGTCGTAGATGATCTCGCCCAGCACGTCAAAAACAACCCTTCGACCATTCTCCTTAATGATGCCAATCCGCTTCCCCTCGAACGGCTCGAGGGTATCCAACAAGATCTTCATGGGAAACTCATCGACCGGCAGCTGCCGGGTAAAGTCCTCATTCCACACCGTCCACTTGGCCACCAGATCGGCGAAATAAAACGTCCGATTCTCAGGGATATGCTTCCCGAACAGAGCCCGTGCTGCCTTGTTCGGATACGCCACTGTGCCGTCCCTCCAGATACCGACAATCGGCATCGTCGTATTATCGATCAGGGCATCCTTAATCTTGGTCAGTTTTTGCAGCAGTGTCTGTTCGCCGACATCAAATTTGGGCGGTCCGTCTGGCAATGCAAGATTCCTAATCTTCGTCCCTGAAGAGATGACGGTGGGCTTGGAAAGTTGAGCCTGCATTTCCACGATTGATGATGTCGGACTCATGACATCTTCCAGCGTCATCCCTGGTATTCCCATCTCAACCCCAACCGCCAATGGCGCTACCGTCACCGCCGTCGTCGTTATATCTGGTATCTGGTCTGGCACATGGGTGTCTGTCACGACATCTGTCTTGGTGAATGTCAGCGTGAAGAATCTCCGGCTGCACTGTCCCTCCTCGGTTATCCAGGTAGAAATAATCATTTTTGCAAATACATGGCCTCCCTGATCGAATACAATCTGAGGACTTGGCCGGTCATCACTCGGTCCATGGCCCGTGTCGTCGTCTCGGCGGCCAGCAACGGGAGCGGACAGGACTACCTCGAGGGTAATTTCACTCGGATCTTCAACCTCCCAGATGATCTTCCGCGCAAAACAAGCCATGGGGTGATCTTTGTCAATCCCAGGACTCCTCACAGCATCGGGGCCGGCCTCCGGGGCCGTCTCACGGGCGATAAGATGGTCCAGGATTGCGGACCAAGAGACCCAAATAGGCTGCCCATACTTAATAACGTTAATTCCCAGCTCTGACAGCGTCATTCCGGCGTAGGACTGCTGCTGGA
Source organism: Ambrosiella cleistominuta (assembly GCA_017139545.1). NCBI lineage: Eukaryota > Fungi > Ascomycota > Sordariomycetes > Microascales > Ceratocystidaceae > Ambrosiella > Ambrosiella cleistominuta. The sequence continues at coordinate 27,267 of JABFIG010000231.1, read as the reverse complement.
GAGTGTGCGGCGTTGGCGGGGGTGTGATATTGTCGACTGAGGCCAGCAGGCGATTCATGGCTTTGTTAGTGAAGACGATGGTTTTGGCCGAGGATAACACGGTGACAGGCACGGGTAGGGACCGGAATGCCGCAAATAAAATACCATCCGAGGCGTGGGCGGGCGGCAGTGTATTCGGTGATTGTTCATGTCCGTTGACGGGTGATGGCACGCAGTTGCCTTTCAAGGTGAAGAAGTCGGTGTCTGGAGAATCAGACGGGGTGGCATCTCGGCGCTCTCCCGGTTGAACCTCAGCACATCGTGGTGCGGCCTTGGAGGCGATATTCCCTGGGGTATTGAGTAGGCTTTGTAGACTTTGTAGTGTCTGTGTATATGTAGTGGAGCTTGCATAGTGGCGGTGGTCTTTTGGCGGCGATGGTTGACGGAGAGGGGCTGTTGCTGTGTCTGTGTCTGCAGGCGGTAGATGAGGCGGGAGCATAATTCTGGAGCAAGGAGCAGTCGGGGGCTGGATCTCGGTGAGAGATCAGCAGACGGGGCCACGGAGGGCCTGAATTGGAGCGGGGGTGGAGGGGTTGCTGTATAGAAGCGATTTGATCTGTTTAGTGTGTGCATATATAGATTTTGGAGATTCGTAGGCTGGAATATGGACGTCGTCATGAAGTGCCTTTGGGTTGTAGTTGATTGGGCTTGAATTTAGTTCTGTCCTGTAGCTGTCTGTGGTTGTCGTAGATTTTCGAGGTCGTGAGTTTTTTTAGTGGATCAATGACGATGCGTTCGTAAAACCAAAATCGTCCAAAGGGTATATTTACTAAAAGAAACAGTGAACAAGCAAAAAAAAAAAAAGAAAAATATTAACAAGACGAAAAAAGAATAGGAAACCATGAAACAAAAAACTTCCTGCAGTTGCCTTTTTTTTTCTTGTGTGCCTTCCAACCAAACGTCGACTCTTCTTTGCAACGAGTCAGCAACAAATCAGATGGTCGCATCATAACAACATGCAAATTGACCAAACAAGGAAATAGCACACCAAAAAATGGAGAAAGGAGAAGAAAAAAACGCCGATCAATTGGGATAAATGCCTAATGTTTTATCGACAACGAGGAGTGCATATGTAGATATATATCATGCGACAAGGGATAAATTCGGCAGAGACAGGTTGATTGACTGCAGATGTTTAAATAGATATATGTACGTATATATATAGAATACAAGAGTATAAGTCTCGAGATTGGCCATCTGCAAGCTTTGCCGATGACTGCGGAGTTAACAATGGCAGGAAGATCACCTAATAATTTTTTTCTTCTCTTCTTTCCTTCTTGTACCCGGGCCTAGAACCCCACACATGAAATAAATACAATAAATACAATTGGTCTTCGCCATTTCTTCTTCTCCTCTGGTCGGTCTATCAAGGTCGAGAACACCACACCAGCAAAACGAAGAAAACCCCACCAAGACAAGAGGTAATTGCCATTTGTTGACATATGTAAATATATTTATATATACTTATTTAGCTCCTTCTCTCCCATTGCCCCCTCCCTCCTTCCTTACTTCCTTACTTACTTACTTCCTTCCTTCCTTCCTTCCTTCCTTCCTTCCTTTGCTCCATATCGCCCAACTCCGTCCCGCTCCATTTTGAATTTTCGACCAACATTTGTCTTGGGAATCTTGGGAAGGAAGCGACATGATAGATGTGACTAAACAGCCCGCCGCCCCATCCGGGACGAAAATAACACAACAACGGCAACGGGGAGTGACAATTGATTTTGTGACCTCTTTTGTTGGCGCTGGATTGATTGATTACTGATGAATGGCTTTATTTATATATCTATGTATACAATTTATATGTTCAATATTGGTTTCTTGCAGTTAGGGTCTCGCATAACCGGATTTATGTCAATATATGGTAATCCTATTTTCTCTGGTGTTCTATAACAACCCTAACCGTCACGGAATATCAGAATATCGGGGTTAGACATTTGATAGATATACAAGGTAGTTCATTAAGCAACTACCGTCCATTGGTGCGACATGTTGACAAATGTTTATTAAGCTTATATAACCGACCTAGCTCTGTCATACCTGCTCGCCAGATATCATCTATAGTCGTTATCTATTTCGGTAGTACCAGATAGTATATAGATAAGTTTCTTCAGGATCAGTTCAATGGTACCGGCAGAAGATGAAGACCCGACAAGGTTAGGGTACAAATCCTTGCCAAGCCCAACGGCGATAATGGTGGGATAGCCACCATCATCACCATCAACCACATCGAAAGCAGTGTCACACCCTGACCTAGTTCTTTTGTGCCGGAGACACATCATGATACCTAATATTGGTACCTTCTTGGTATCTATATTTAAGTACTTAATTTCTCGTTTGATTGAAGATCGAGATTCCTTCTGGAGTCTTCTCATCAGACTGCCCATGGCTTGATTTTTGACTTGTATGAGTATGCACCCCATGTGGGCAGGTCTTGTAGCCGTTTCCGGAATCCATACTGGTATGATGATGTCAGCCCCAGGTGCTCCCCCGAGGAGAAAGGCGGCGGCAGCATGGCTGTACAGCCATTCTAGAGTTTTAGTGGTTGACCGTTTATTGCAAAGAACTATCCTCATGAAGAAAACACGGCCCCATCGCACAATGACTGAATTTTCGCCGAGACCTTTTTGCAGGTGGATTGGTTCAAAGAGGCGCTACAGAAAGATCTGTGCCTCCACTGGCTCAGGCCACTGTGCCGGACAAGCTAAATCAGCTGCAGTGATCAATATCAATGGGGCCACGAATTCAATAATTCTGCCAACATCGAAAAGTACGGATTGATGTATCTTGTAAAACTTTGTCATTGCCAACAGGAAATTCGAGTTCAACAGACTTCTGGCAGTCAGTGACATAACTGGTTCCAGAAGCTGTGTAGTGGCAATTTTTATGTGGTCATCAGAAACATAGGCTATGACATGCATCATCGTGGCAATTAGCTCTGCTGGTGCCTTGATGTCATGGATTTGGAATGTGATGCGATGGGACAGCCACGCCATGAATTTAATGGTCAATATTTTGTTACATCCTGCTTCCATTCTCTTCATGATGAGCTCCAAAAGCTGCTAGGGGGTTTGCCATCATGGAGCAAAGCACTATACATTGGTCTACCAAGAGAGACCAAGACTGCAGGACTCACACCCGGGGTTTTTATGTCCAAGAAGCCAAAAAAGGCGAGGCGGTCCCTCTCAAACAGGCCGTCTGTCGTGAACTCATAAAAAAGTGCATGCAGCACCTTTTTCTCTTCTTCTTTGGCTGTCGTCGGCGAGAAGTTGCCCAACCACACATCGCTGTCCAAGAGCAATGCAGTGGTTCCAGTCAAAGATCCGTCTTCATTGAGCAGGCCTATCCAAAATGCATGAAAGAAGTCTTCTGACGGCTGCTGCTGTGCCGACTGGTAGCTCTGGCTTCTATGGCCAGGCATTTCTCCCAAAAGAGTGCGAGCCTCGTCGATGACCAGAACGAATCGTAGGTCATTGTCATTATCTTGGGACTCAACGAGGCCCTTTGGAGTACCATGATCAGAAACTGTGCCCAGAAAAAGCTCACGGCAAGACCTACGAAACGTATCAAGATCCGTTGCTGCACTCTCCACCGTGCTTCTGGTCTCGGATTCAATGAGCTGGAGCTGGTGGAACTGGGGATGGCACTGAAGATCCCAGAAGCTGGAACTTGAGACCCCGAATTCTCTGGCACATTAGGCCGTGATGAGATAGCCCATGTGGTGGGGTCACCACAGGCTTGTTAAAAGTTCAGAGCTAGAGGAAACTCGACATTAACTCATGATGTAGTCAACAGCCTGAGTAACTACCGAACGACATGGATAACTATCATTTGGAGAGTAATCAAGTGATACATAGGTCACAAAGATACCTTGGCTGTAGGCGAGCTCTTTGGATAATGCAGATTTTCCGATGCCGAGCGAGCCCAAAATTGACGTATAGGGCGCCAAGAACCGGATTCTGTCGGGTCCGAGATGTTTTCCGTAATAGTTGTTGAGTTTCTGTAATAGCCTGAAACTTTCAGGCTCTTTCAGGCTCTTCAATAGGATGCGTGCGTGAATCTCAGTAGAAGGCTCATTCATAGAACCTGGGGTCGCGGTCCATGGCCTCTTGCGACAAGGAAGCAATATCAAACTTGTCTCTGATCCACTACTCGCTTGGCAACATAGGGTCAAGTGGCCATTCCCAGCCGCCCACGTCAGTTTCCTGAAACTCTAAGAACTTTTGGATAATAAGTGTCGGATTAGCCATAAGCATATTGGCGACTTCTCGGCTACTTCTATTATTAAAAGTGATGGCAAATATCCAATACACTTGCGCGAGCATTGGAAGATAAATGGGATTTATTGCCTTCCTTAAAGGATCGCCATCCTGGATGTCACGGCCTGTATGGGCAGCGACATCCATTCACGACTAGAAGGAGGGAATCTTGGGAGCCGGATCATCTTGACGACGTAAAGTGGTGGTGAAACTGCGTGGAAGGATGGAGGCCAGGGGTTAGCATGAAGAAAGACAATAAATACACGTACAGACAGACAGATGGTCTGTAAGGTGATGGATTCCAACAACACACTGTAAAGGGGCCAGTGATGACCGGTGACAACCAAGCGATTGACAACGAAAGGCAGCCCGCAGTAGAAGGCGACTGCTGCGCAGTAGTAAGGTGCTCAGCATGTGGTAGCGAGGCAGGACAAGATAAGAAAGGAATGGATGGATGAGAGCTGAGCACTGAAATAATACGATAATAACAACAACAATCAAGGACAATAAGACGCGCGATGAGAAAAGGATGAAAAACAGAGAAATAAATATAGGATAAGTCTAGGTTGAGCGATGGTAATGACGGATGATAGACAACTCTGCAGGGGTGGATGGCGTGGTTGTGGTTATGGTTTTTGTCTTGTTTTTGTAGACAAGAAGAGAAAGAAAAGAAAGAAAAGAAAAAGTGGTCATGGGTTGGAAGCTGGTTCTTGATCTTTCTGAACCTCCTGCTTTGTGACTAGCTGACAAGTTTTTTTGCCGGATGTGGAAAGTCTGGGTGCTATGTGGTGATGGTCACATGATCAACCATTAGAAGTCTCCAAATTCTAATTAACTGTTGTCAACCGTACTTGGACTGAGAAGTGCCATCCAGACAAACAAAAAAGACCATACCAAAAGAAATACATGAGGACCACCGAGTCCGATGCTGACGCCGACGCCGATGCTGACGCTACAAAGCAGCATGCCAACGATGCATACAGAACACAAGTGAGTATGTGGCTATATCAATCGGGTCTCTTCAGCCTACAGCGACGGACGCCAATGATGGGTCCTGGCAAGGTACCGCACGGTATTAATGGTATTGAGCGCGCGAACTTTTCTGTTCTTTTTTTTTTCTTTTTTTCCCCTTCTTCTTGTCGTCGGTGATTGCCAGTTGTGAACACCGCGGACATGTACTAGTAGTAGAAGGAGGAGGAGCTCAGTAAATTCCTCCGCTCTATTGGCTCGAAGGCCATGCTAATAAACATACACCATACGGTTCGTTAGGCTACTAGAATAGCAAAATAAGCAGCATCCAAGTCTCTCCAACCGAAGTGCTAAGGATGATACCGGTCAGGCCGAAGGTGACCATTCGGCAAGCCAGACGGACATTCATTGGCGGGAGAGGTGGGAAGTCGCCGGTGGGTAAGACAGGCATAAGTTGAAGGCATGTTGATTTCCTTGTGCAGAGGCATCTTGTATATGGGTGTGTGTGTGTGTGTGTACCTGATCTCACAATACCATTTCTGCATCTTCTTCTTTTCTTTTCCCAATAAACCAACCATACCCAGCTGTCGTCTTGTTACCCCCGGATTTCGCTTCCCTTGTGTCACCTCAAACTAGTATGACTAATTTAAGCTTAAGTGGGGTGCCCACTTATATTGGTGCGGGTGTCGGCCAATCAGCGGTGGGCGCAGAATTCTTGATTGACGTTGTACATGCATGTTTATTTACAAACAACGAAAAAATAAGAAAAAATAGAAAAAATCTCCAATTTGTTTTTTTTTCTTAGAAGAAGTTGAAGAAAATGAAGATAACGAAGAAAAAAAAACCCCACGGCAGTCCCGACTCTCTCATCCTAAGCAATCAACGGCCGGCCCATATATACATAGTACATAGTACATATGTAGATATGTAGGTAGACCCAAGTAAACAACCATCTTAACCATCACATATCACATCCTATATCATCACATTATGTGCCGTGCCCCGCATCCTACAGTACCTGCCAACCGCGGTGCCACGTTAAAAATCTGCAAGATCCGCAAACCACAATTCCATCGCCCCGCAGCCCGAAAGTAGGGCCCCCAGTAATCATCTTATCCTTTCTCACCTTCATTCCTACATATATTTAAATCCCGCCCCCATTTATTCCCTAAAATCACACAAACAAGAAACACTAAAAAAAAAACAATGACTGTCATCATCCCACCCGCACCCCGACTACCGCCAACCCCGCCGTCCCCCGCCATCACTCTCTCTCTCGACAGTCCCTGGTCATTCCACTACGCCGCGGCCTCCAAATTCGCCCCGTCCCCTGTCACTGTCACTGCCACCTACAAGCGCCCCGTAACCACCCCCCACCTGGCCGCCCACCGTGCAAATCCGCCTCCTCTTCGAAGGCGTTGACTCGGCCTACCACCTCTTTGTCAACAGGGCCCTCGCTGGCTCTGCCAAGGAGTCATGCAGCACCACCGAGTTCGATATCCTACCCTTTGTCCACGCGGACCGCGCCAAGTCCAATGAGCTGCTCGTTAGGGTTTCTTAGTGGAGCGACGGCAGTTACGTTGACCAGGACCAGTGGTAGCTGAGCAGGATTTTCCAGGACGTCGTACTGATCAGGATGCCCGAGACTCGCATTGAGGATTTCAGCATCACGAGCAAGTTTGGAGGATGCCGAGGTGAAGATTGCTCTCGAGACCGTCGGGGTGGCCACGCTCGACATCGAGCTGGCGCACCCGTCCCTAGACAGCCCCATCAGAGCCTCACACACTTTCCCGTCTGGCGCTGCCTGCGTGTCCATCCCCGTGGCCTCGCCGCTCCTCTGGATCGTTGAGACCCCCTACCTGTAGATTCTCACCCTCCGCTACACCTCCCACGTCGTCACGGTCCGCCACGGCTTCCGCAGCATCAACCGCCACGACTACCACCCGCAGCACGGCCAGGCGGTGCCGAAAGCCTTCATAAAGCGGGATCTGCTGCTGATGAAGCGGCACAACGTCAACGGCGTGCATACGTCGCACTACCCACCGAACCTGTACCTGTTGGACTTAGCCGACGAGCTCTTACGACGCTATGGCCCGGCCGATGGACGTACCCGAGTACGAAAACTACGAAGTGCGGAAGCACAGGGTCTTCTCAGATGCCACCAAGTTCACGAGCGACAACTCCGAGTACGAAACAGCCTATGTCTCGTGCATGGAGTCCATGGTGCGCCGCGACCGAAACCACCCGTCCGTTATCATCTGGAGTCTCGGTAACAAGGCCTTTTACGGCCGCAACCACGCGGCCACGTACCACTACACCAAGACTGCCGACCTGGACTACCCGAGTACCTGGCGCTTTTTGAGACCGAGGAGTAGCTGCAGGGTGGCTTTATCTAGGAATGGGCGAACCACAGGCTGTGGAAGGCTGACGGCGACGGCGAAGGCCGCAGCGGCGGGTACTATGCGTATGGCGGAGACTTTGGCGACGTTCTCAGCGATGGCACCTTTGCCATGGACGGCCTGGTGAACTCAGAGCACGACCCGACACCGGGGCTGGCCGAGCTCAAAGAGGCCTATGAGCCCGTCGTTGTCAACGAGGTGCACGCGGACCGCCTGGTGATCAGCAGCCGCTATGATTTCCCCGCGTGGAACCTGGTTTACCTGTGGGCGCTGGAGGCTGACGGGACGCTGCTCAAGTCGGGGGCCTTTGATGTGCCCGAGTTGGCTCTGGGGGAGCAGACGGTCGTGAAGCATGACCGGAACAAGATCCCCGTTGACTACTCCGGGCCGTCGGAGGCCGTTCTGACTATTTGATTCATCTTGGAGTGCAACATCAACTAGTCCGTCGCCGGCCTCTTCTCCGCCAGGAGACTCTATCCCGCCGACCCCCGGGTCATATCTCTCCGTCAGCCGCGTCACCAGCCTCCTGACCGACTGGACCCACAATTCCTCCTCGCTCCTGATTGCCCTCAGCCCTTCCCCTCTAGCGACCGCTCATCGACAACGACGTCCCCATGTCCCTTCCCTACTAGTGCCGCTACGGCCTCGACATTATCACCATGCAATTCCGCACCATCACCACCACCAAAATCCCTACCGGTGTCAAAGTAACCACACACGGTGTCCTGGCCCTGCCAGTCCTCGCTTGAACAGCTCCAGTAACCACCATTTACCACTTGTCTGCCACAGGCTCCCTGACTATCGAGGCGTCCGTTTCCTTTACAGGCCCGTCCCCCGTGCACTTCTCGTGCATCGGCTTCAACCTAGCCCTCAACAACAACCTCCGGAAAAACGCCGCTTGCGGAAACTCGGCTGGTACTTCTCCGCGGTCCCCAGCGACCTTTACCTCCCATACGACGTCCCGCAGGAGACCAGCAACCACTCAACAGCCCAGTGGCTCGTGGTGTCCAATGAGCAGCGGACATGCGGATTCACGATGGCTAGGACGGGTGCTCTGAACGGGGGAGCGGACCGGCGGGGTCGTGTTTGACTGGAAGGTTGGCAGGCATAGCGATGGGGTTATTAGGGCAGCGAGGCATCCGACAGATTTGGTCGAGGACGGGGTGTGGGGGAGGCTGGACTGTGTGGTGGCGGGGGTAAGGACGGGGGTCAAGGAGGAGTATTTGGTCAAGGCGGCCGAATATTCGTATTCGTTTGGCTTCACGTTGAGGCCGATTGTATAAGCGGGAGACGCCGGTCAGTCAACATGTCGTGCTAAAAGCAAGCATATAAATAAATATACAATACACATAAAAAATAAGATATAATATACATTTCAGTCCTCAACCCACCAGCTTCTCCACCGCAAAATCCACCTCCTCCGCTGTCCCAAACAAAAACGCCCCCTTATCCCCACACCCCTCCGCCTGCCCGTCCAAAATCCTCCCCCCATCTTCCGGCCTCACCGCCTTCCCCCCCACACACTCCACCACCAACGCTATTGGAAACAACTCATACAATACCCGCAACTTCGCCTTGGTCCCCGGCGTTACCGGATTCACGTATACCCCGTGGCCCTTGCTCAGTATGTGCACGACGTCCGGGACAAGCCCGCCGGCATACCGCAGCGTATAGCCCGCCGCGATATAATGGTCGATGAGCCCCCGGTATGCGGGGAACTCTGCGGCGCAGCGGAGGTTCGCCGGGGCGTAATAGCAGGTTTTGAATGGGGGGGCCGCCAGCTTTATGGACGGGCGGATGACGTCTATTTTTGGCTTCCCATCGGCGCCACCCATTAATCCCACTTCGAAGCAGAGGCTTTTGCCGTATTCTTTGCCAGTTGCCGTACCCTTAACAGCCACGATTGCCGTCGTCCGCGGGCCGAGGACCCCCAGGACAGCCGCCACCTGCTTCTCCCCCGCAACAACCCCCACCGCCGTGTCGCCCTCCCATACCCCGAAGATCGCCCCCACCGTCCAATTCGCCCCAATAATACTACTCCCATCCAACGGGTCAAATGCCACCGTATACCATTCTTCTTCTTTTCTTTCTATCGCCGTCGCCATATTCTTCTCCACGGGATCTTCCTCCGACGACACCGTGACGATGGACGGAGAAAGCGATAACGAATGCCGGATGGCCGATTCGGCGGCGACATCGACGTTGAGTTGGTCGTCTCCGAGGTCATTGGCCGTACCGGCAAGGGCGACGTGGTGCGATTTGTTAAGGATTGCCGCGACCTGCGCGATGCTGCCGAGGATCGTCGGGAGCACTGAGGCGAAGAGCTCTGTGCGCTCTTTCGGCACCGAGAGGTTCAAGAGAGTGGCAAGATCAACAAACATTATGTGAAAAAAAAAGTAAAGTAAAATCGCTATATGCTCAATTCATAATTACATACAAAAAAAAACAAAGCGAGGCATTGTTTCTTAAGTTCGTCATATTCTTAACCATAATGTCTACTATATTACAACTCCGCTTTTTAAGTGGACCGACCGATCGCTTAGTAATCGGTATACAAACCCTAACAAACACTGCCCTGTTCTTTTACTGTCTGCACAACCATACGTAAGTATATATATAAAACGAAAAACAAAAAAAAACACCCCCCCGCCCGCTCTCCCTGTGGGTGATCTTCCCCAGTCTACTTAACTGGCCACCTCCGGTCCCCATCACTCCCACTCTCATCCCCCAACGCCACCTTGATATCTATCATATGCATCACCAACGGATTCACATCCAACTGATCCGCCGCCTCCCATAATCCCCTAAACGCCTTCTCCCCAATCCCATCATGCAATGGTCTAAACCACACAAACTTCTGCAACAATTGCAGCATGCTTGACCAATCCCGCGGCGGCTCCAACTGCCGCCACAAAGTGTGCATCCAGGCGCGCCCCGCCACGTCGAACACGGCCAGAGCCCCGATCAGCAGCGACCAGATGAGGAGTTCACGCCAGGCGCTGGCTTCTGACAAGAGTAGGGAATCATCGATGAAGCCCCCATTGGGCTGAATGGCGCCGAGAGCATTGCGGAGACTGCGAGCGAGGTACGGGTAGCGGATGCGGGAGCCGGGGAGGGGGTAAGTGGTGGCGAGGACGGCGAGGAGGGAGAGGCGAACGCATTCGTCTGAGATGAACGGTATTTGGTCTTGGAGTTGGAGGAGGCGATATTGGATGGAAGAGATGTAGTCTTGGAATTCCGAGTCGGTGAACTTGGGCAGTCTCGAGATGTAGACGAGGTTGACGCGGTAAGCCAGCAGCGACATGTCCTCGTAGACGGTAAGAAGGCGGATGTCATGGATGGTGACGGGAGTAACAGGTGGTTGTAGATCGGGATACATGGTGAGAGACTGAGGGAAGAATGGTGATGATAACGGAATGGGACGCGGGTGGATAGACTTGAAGGAGACGGGCCCGCTCAGGAAGCGGCCCTGGGTTCCTGAATCTAGTGATGCGCCGAGGTCGAATCTAGATAATTGTTAGTAATCAATGCACACAAAATACCGTAGCACAAAAGGTCAGCCACAAAAAGACGCACCTCCCAAGCTTCACATGCATCTTGGCATTGCTCCGGAACCCATCCAGCCCACCGCGCAACTTGACAATCCGACACAACCCCTCAAAATGACTCTTGGCCCCCTCATCATCCTTAAGCATGTCTGCTACCACAATCAACGACAACACCACAGCCACCGTGCTGTTCTGGACAATGGCACTCTCACCGCCGTGGGCAATCCGGTCATGCAGCGCCTTCAACGACTTGGTCACGTGCACAAAGACCGATCGGCCGTGCTCACGATCATTGAGAACGTTCCGCACGCCAATCATCAACGCCAGAGACGCATGCAGATAGGCCGAGTCGTGGAACAGCCACCGGAACCATTCGCTATTGGACTGGCTGAAGTCGACAAACACCGTTGCCGGATACACCATCTGCTGCGCAACCGAAAAGACTAACAAACGATTAGTAATCATTGCAGAATGTTCTAGAGTTCTCCTATAACTTACATGTATGAATCGTCTCATGTCCCGCCTCGTCCAACTGATCTGCAAACGTCAGGAACGTGATATCCGGTCCCACCGGCGGCTGTACCCGATGTAGCGCTGTTATTGCCGCCTTTTCCAGCACCGGCGTTTGTGCCCGGAATGCTTGTTGTTCTCTCGATGTCAAAGACACGTGCGTTTCCGGACTCACTGCCATGCGCGTGCGAACTGGTGGGTCGTCCGGCTCCGGCGTACCCTCACGTGATGAGGACCGCGGTAGGGAACAGGACGATGATGCCCTGATTGGAAGCGGCTGGTGAGCCATGAGAGTGTTCGTTAACGGGCTCATGTCTGATGACGATGGAGTCCGCATGTGACTGGAGTGTATCGGGGTCACAGTCATGAGCATCTGTAACGACATACCGGACATATTCTGATTACCGATAGATGCAGCCGCCATGTCCATCGACTCCGTAGGTGTGGGTAATGAATTCAACGCTATCGGATCAGGCCCCACATCCTGTTGCGGATCACGAATCAGCACTGGATGCATCCCCGGTACCTGTGGCGCCACCCGTCTCGGCACCGGCTTGACCACTGGAACTGCAGCCTCTGTGATCACAGACACGGGATACCCCTGTGTCCTCGGCGGTGACGGGGAGTCCTCGGTCTCGCCAATGACAAAGCCCATTTGCGGAGGGCTGGTGCTCAAGCTCTCCTCCTTGGGGCCTAGGGCCATCTTACGGCGGACGACCTTCTTCCGCGCTATCCGGGACTTGTCCTTTTCATTGGGGGCTGTTGTAGATCCATCGACTTCGGGGGATTCTGACTTTTTGTTACTTTTTGTGTTCTTGCCCTTCATGCACTGGCTGCGGATGGTCTTGCGGTCGTCACTTTTCGTCTGGCCCCGGTTATCTGTCACGATGAACTGGAAGCCGGCCATAGCAAGAGGTTTTTTTTTCTTTTTTATTGTCCTTCTATTTTTTCTTGTCTGGTTTTTTTTAGTTGATATTTGTAATCAGTAGTGCAAGCCCTCACAACGTAAAAGTGAGCATCGGGTGAAAAGTGAAACCGCAATTATGAGAAAAAATGAGATTAGGATGAATACAGAGTGTGCTGAGTCAGTTCTTAGTGAGGAAAGTTGGAGATGATGAGAAGAGAGGGTCAGTCATGTGCTGTTGATTCCCCCCGGAGGCCAGCTAAACATGAACCCGTCCCTTGTTTATTTAGGTGGTGCAACGAAGCCGCTGTAATTGCGTCTCTTCAGATTGCTCGCTGATTCTTTGGTACTGTGGCTCCCTAGAGTTTTCTGTAGCTTGATCGTATGCTTATTGTCAAATCACCTCAGCAGCCAAATGGTTCAACTTTGTGCGTGTTGCTTCGTCGGGTTACCAATGGACTTCCCTCAGCGTTAAAAAGAAAAAAAGAAAAAAAAATGGATAATCAATAGCAGATAGATAGGGTATCGTATAATATAAGCAGTTCTGACTGAAATATGAGACTTGATTCTGTACTGCCGAGTCTAGAGTAATAATGCATGGTGATGATGTGTAGGCGTGGGGAGAAGGAATTGCCGGTTGTTGTTAGCGCTTACTGGCTGCTGATGGATGAAATATTGCCCCCCTGGTCTGTCTACGTGCGCCTTGTTACAACAGCCTGGACCCTTGGGCCAGTTAGTTTCTCCAATTATCTTACCACGTGAGTATGGGTTAGGGTTAGTGGACTTCCGGGTACGGACCACCCGGAAGTCAACTGCAACTGAAGTTGTGCGGACGGCGGGAATGAGTGGGTCGAAGCAGCCATGATTTAATATGGAGACGTTTAGCATGTTTTATTCTTTCTTCATTCCAAAATGTGTGATACTGGTAGTGAGTTCTCACGGTGAGATGAGATGAGATGAGATCAATGGGATTTTCGACTTAATGAGATTCGATGGGAAGAAAATTCTTCAAGTGGGGCCAAAAAACTCATCACATACAAGCAGCGCTATTAATATTTTTTTTCAACCCTAATCTGTCGCCTGCAACGCACCATTCACACGCCCCTTTCCCGCCAAGCCCCCCTCGCCTCGCCCATCTCCCCTCTAATCCCACCGAACAACGTGTTCTCTTTCCATCTCTTTCCACCGGCTCACCCAAGGGAAACCATGAGGAAGAACAAAAAATATTCCAAAGAAATGCCCGCTGGCGTCGGGCGGTTATAAGTATATATATCCACCAATTTAACCGGAAGACTGGATGGCGCGGTTTTCCCGAGGATATTCATTTGTTTCAAGGCCCGGTGATGTGATGTTAGTGAAGTCAACAAAGAATTATTACCGGTGGCCGAGGCGCTGCTAGAGAATTATATATAGCATTTTATGAATGCGTAGTAGAGAATTCCGAGCACGGCAAAAAGAGAGAAGAAGGAAAAAAATTCAAAAGTAGATGTATTCTGTCGATAACGTGTAGATACGGGCATAAAGAGTGGGGCGTCGCTATCGGTGTGGGTCCTGGTACGGAAGGCTAAATGCAAAAATTATCAGGCATTTGGAGGCTGCAGGTGGGGATAAAGGAGGGGCGAATGATCATGAGGCCCTGTGGAGAATCTGAGTTTGCAACTCCGATAAGGCCAATTTTTGGGGGGATTTTTTACTTTTAAGCAGAAGCTTCACATTAAGAAATTGAGCCGGGCCTGATTAATATACGACATCTCCCTGCCAGTTTGGTTCTGTCGCAATTAAACTCGTAACTGTAAATGCCAAGCCCAGGAACATCGGCCCCTGCGCAAAATCCAGGCCGTTCTGATACAGATTGTGGTTTCGGTACTTCTCGTAAAGACCGGGTATTGCCGAATGTGATGTCACCAATTTGTGCAGTGGTTATGGTTTGAGGATGCAAATAATTTAAAGATGTAATAGTCAATTTAGTTGTGTCATGTTGCGTGATGCCTGCACTTTGGTAGAAGTATCTGTACTTTTGTAGCTTCCGTAGTAGTATCAACAACATATATATATCGACTATGCAATAGTGTTTACCACAGATAGACTGAACTAGATCTATATCTTGTCCCCTACAATTCATACTTATACTTGTTAATAGTGTTCTTCGGTTCAGAAGCTCTTTGTAACGGGTTGTCCTTAGTGATCGAAGACACCGGGCCACGGACGGCCCGGTCAGTCCGAGGTCCTAATGTGCTTCGTTCATATACCAGACTAGAATGCTACCAACATCAATGAAGTCAATTATGTAGCTAAATCAAAGATGTGTGTTTCAATAGGGCAACGAGAGTGTCTAATATGTATAAAACAATGACTTTGGGGTTGAGATCGGTGAGGGGCTGTCCGGGTCAGTAGTAGAAACTGTGAGGACTCGGCCGCATTTGGTGCGAAAACGGATAAAACTCTTTTATTTTGGCAGCATGAGTGATTATGGGTCTTATAGACACAGCCTTCGCTCATTATTTTGCCGTTTCCTCCGTATTTTCAGGACGAAATGGCTGTTGGGGGTGGTCTCGGGGCCGCTCCGAAGGGTTATACATGAACGATATCGATGTTAACATGCAAACTACGAATCAAATTCTTTTCACAAGTCTGCATGTACTACTGATACATATTTATTGTAGGCTTACGCGTTCACAATTACGACAATATTACCAAGCGCAGCTGATATCTGTCCGGGTCTCCCTCCGGTTGGGCCGTATACAATGCATCCTCTGTGGCCCACTCTCTAATTTAACAAACAGAAATTTTCATTCATAACTAACACAAAATATGTCCGTCCAACAGATGATTCCTTTGCTGAATTCTCTATTCGATGTGAAAGGCAAAAAAAACAGAAAAGAACCCACCTGAATGTCCACAAAAATCTAGGCAGTATTGGCGACTGTCAGACTCTGGACATCATATAGAGGGAACATGATTGGATATAGTGGCGATGGAAGGGAAAAGAAGCCATTGGGTTGGGGGTGGGTGAAGATGGGTACGTATGTGCATGGTGTTAGTCACTGGTTTTTTTCTTCTCAGGAACATGTAAACAATATCGCTGGTTCATCATTGCTTATCTGGCTAACACCAAATCTTAATGCTTTTTACTCACTCGGAGAGGCTATGTCTGCCAGTCAGAGGCTAATAAATAAGCTCAGCGTCGAAGTCAGATGGAAGATTACAGCGAGGCTATGCGAATTTAACGAACTGCTGCTTTCTCTCTTTCGGAGCATGTTTGCTTAATGGCCATTGCTATACAATGTCTGTAGATCTACTTGATACGTATCTAGAAACATAGTAACAAACAGCGTTACAGTGGAAAACAAGAGAGGCAAAAACAAAAAGCGGGGATTAAAGCCGATACGACGTCGATACAACATGGTGATATGGTGGTGTGGTGGTTCCTGGGAAGCGGCAGCAGCTCTTGGTTTTCTTAGTGTGTGATTGGGGCCAGCATGTGTGTGCATATGCAGGTCCGGGTGTGGTGTGTTTGATTTTGGCAGATTATACAAGGGGAAAGCGTGATGGTGATGACGGGGAAGGAGGATTTTGTTTGTTGGAAATTAGAAGTGGTGATGGGTGTCTTGAGGCCAACAAGACACAGAGACTATGATCATTACCAGATCTATCAACAAAGACATTCTTTCTACTCTCTATGAATCAAAGACTCTATATTAAAAGCCTATCGTCCACTTCCTCGGTCCATCCACAGGCTGCGCCGAAGCTAGCGTCCATTTCCTTTCTTCCCCCCCCCCGGTATAAGCCAGCCAGCATAAATCCTATTTCCCAATTCACCCTGATAAGAAAAAAAAAGACTAAATCATAATACATCGGAACTTGTATATATTTTCAACTGCCTCTATTCAGCCTTTTTCACTCTAACTATTGGCTTTTATAATACTACCTCTATTGCTACCACAGCTTCCTCCTCTGCCAAGCTATCCACTAGTATTTCCTCTGCCCCCCTAAGCAGAAGTGTCTCTTCCTCTTTAACTACTGACTTCTACAACACTACTGCTGTCTTTGCTGCTGTGTCTACTTCCTCCACCTCCTCCTCAGTCCTGCTGTCAGCTAGCACCAGTATTTCCTCCTCTTCTGCTCTCCTCTCAACTGGTGTCTCTACCCAGGCCTCCTCTGGAAATGTCACTGTCCCTGCCATCCACACTACTTTCACCTCCCCTGCCTCTATCTACACTGTCACCTCCTATGCCCTCACTGTCACCAACTGCCCCGCTTGCTCCATTGTTGTCACTACTGCCACTATCCATGTGACCTCCACCATTGGTGTCTAGTTCTTCTTCTTTGTCTGGTATCTCTGAGGTTGCTGCTAGTACTTCTGGCCCTGTTACCACTGGGCACACCACCTCCACCATCTTCAGCACCAAGGTGTACACTGTGACCTTGTGAGCTGCCACTGTCACCAACTACCCCATCTACTCCATGGCTATGACTACTGGGTCTATTCCTGTCTTCACTACAGTTGTTCCCCCCTCTAGATCAGCCTTCACCGCTGGAATGCCCTCTTCCTACCCTGCTGCCTCTTTTGACACCATCAGCACTATCTCTGCTGGCGCTGTTTCTGATGGCTTCAACTTCTGCCTGGCCACCAGTCTGTACGCCTGGACCAACGCGATGGCCCCCGCCGTCTCGACCGCCAAGGCCTCTTCCAAGGCTTTGGGGATCATGACTGTTGTTGCTGCGACAAGCTCTGCGGAGACTACCGCTGAGACCGTGGCGACTTCGGGTGCGGGCAAGTTCATTGTTTCTGGTGCTCTGGTTACTGTTGTGGCTTTTGCCCTGCTGTGAAGGGTTGCTGGAAAACTTTCTGTTCTGATGTGTGGATGATAGAAATAGAGATTTCATCTCAAGCCACACACATACCTGCAAACTGACCCTAGTCGCTTCTTTTTTCTATTGCCACTCGTTCATTACCTTTCTTATGTATATTTTAGTAGAAACAGGGACTTAATTTCGAGTCTTTGTTTTTTCTTCTTCTTTTTCTTATATATTACACACATAAAGTTTACTGTTTAGAAATGAATGTGTCGTGACATTTTCATATCTGTTCAAGCGTCGTTATTTACATGTTAAGCAATTGTAGTCCATGTGTTGATAATTCAGGAAGGTACCATTCATCAATGTAGGAAGTCACGACACGTGCTCCTCAGTAACACCAACATGGAAGGAACAACCACAAGACTTCCTCTTTTGAACGTTACACAAAATATGAAACTCGTCATGTGTAGCACTACATGCAAACCTTTGACAACCCCAACAGCTACAAGTATTTTGCCACACACTCCTCCACTAATCCCAACAACTCCTTTTTTCGCCCCTCTGAAATCCAACTCCCCTCCACTGCATTCCGCGCAATTGCTGTCCACCTCGTCACCCCCAGTCCGAACACCCTCTCCACCTGCAGACAATTCTCCAAAATGAACCCCCCAAAATACGCCGGGTCATCATTATTCACACTAAACCGCATCCCGCGCTCCAGAAACTCCTTAATCGGCACATCTACCAGCGTATCTGCCGCCCACAGGCACACATTCGACAGTGGACAGACGGTCAGCATGATTTTCTCATAGACGACGCGTTGCAGGAGGGCTTCGTCTTCGATGAGACGGATCCCGTGGTCGATGCGCGAGCAGTGGAGGGAGTCAAGGGCCCTGCGGATGTAAGAGGGGCCTCCTTCTTCGCCGGCGTGGGCGGTATGGTGGAGATTGTAGGTGGCGGCGGTGGAGTAGACAGATTCGAGAAGTTCGGAGGGGTATCCGACCTCGGTGGAGTCGAGGCCGAAGCCAGTGATGACTCGGCCTTCATTGTCGCTAGTGGCACTGGAATCAGGGTTCAACGGACCAAGGTAGCCGCCGTCGGCAGCCAACTTTATAGTGTCGACGGCCAAGACTACTGAGTGGTCTCTTAGAAAACATATGATCAATCTGTTGGAAATACACAATTCATCCCTGGCCCTTTCACAAGCCCTCCGGTACCCCCTCACCACCGTGTCAAAAGCGACCCCCCCCCCGCCCCGTGTGACTCTTCGGGTCGAAAAATACCTCAGCGTGGACAACACCGTCCTTCTTAGCCTGTGTAAAGTAGCTCCAGGCGAGGTCGTAAAAATCATCCTCAGTCATCAGGACGGAGATGCCGAAATAGTAGGCAGCGAGGAAGGAGGTGAGGGAGGTGAAGTGTTTGTAGAATTCGGAGAGAGTGGCAGGGGAGGCGTATCCAGGATGGGTGGTTAGGGAAGGGAGGAGGTGAGGCAGCCTTCGAGGTGGAGATGGGGTTCGCATTTGGGGAGCTCGGTTAGGAAGGAGGTGAGGTCTTTGTTGTTGTTGCACATTGTGTGGGAGTTGATGTGATAGTCAAATTGATGTTTTGTGATGGAAAAAACAGAAGACAAGAGACCAAGCCCCAACTGTTCAACACAACGGCCGTCTATAGTCTGATCTCGTGCTACACTACCGCTACAATAACTACTTATTCACCTCCCACGCCAATAGAAACTTCATGACGAATCTCACACTCCCACGAACCCATCCAACATGGTATCCTCCAGATCACCGGCGCTTATCGACTTCTAGAAGGATTTTTTTCATCCTACAACACTAGAAACAATCGAGGATTCATCAGCATGTAACCTTTTGTCTCATCGTAACCCTTGTGTTAGGGTTTCTAAAGAAAGACAAAGTATATTAGTTGTTTAGTAGGGTTAGCGTTAATATGTAACCCTACATACAACTACTATATCTTGGCGCTTAGATGCGCTTGGGCGAGCGGTAAACGCGTCTTAAGGTCTAAGTGTGGATTTGTGTTATGATTAACGGTCAAGTTTGATTGAAACTTCCCCAGTCTCACGGGTATACTCTATGAAACAAATCAACCAATGACCCTCTAGCCAAAGCATCTTCATTCACCAATAGTTCACAGTCCCCAATGCCCATCTCGAAGAAATCTCTTCAGTCCCACTTGAGGACCATTGCGAACCAATCACACAACATGTAAACACCTCCCGTCATCAGGAACAAAACCCCCATTACAAATCTACCCACCCAGCAGAACATTCTTGATATCCTATTTATAAAAATTGCCTTGTCCTATATCAACTATCAATTTGGGCCCCTGCCCCTCTTTGATCAAGATTGCAAATAGCTGTGCTCTGATTGGTTAATTTGCATCTAGAGGCATCTAGAGGCACCCTAGGGGTGGTTAATTTTGTATCACCATATGGGGGGGTTGCAAAGGGGCGATATCAAACGGGGAGAGTGCTTTGGGTATAAAAGTATCGGGGGTCCAGAGGGAGATTGTATCGCTTGCTTGACAAGACATTGTCTTTGGCATCAACTTTTGTTTTGACTTTATCAACGGCCGTCTTCGTCTTACTTGACTTACACAAGAAGTGGGTATTTACTTTTTGGGAAACGAATACTACAATACTTTGTTTGGCGACATACACATAACACTTGATTGTCTTCATCACCAGCTTCATCTTCACAATCTATCTACATCTCACCACCAACAACCCTTCAAAATGCCCCCCACCGAACAATCCCCTCTGTTGCCCCCCAGCTATCCCCCCTCCATCACCTCCTCCTCCACCACCCTTAGCAGTCAATCTTCTTCCTCCTCCCGCACCTCTGCCATCCTCCGCGACATAATCATCGGCTTCTCCGACGGCCTCACTGTCCCCTTCTCTCTCACTGCCGGCCTCTCCTCCCTCGGCTCCACCAAACTCGTCATCATTGGCGGCCTCGCCGAGCTCTTCTCCGGCATGATTTCCATGGGCCTCGGCGCTTACTTAGCCGGCGTCACTGAGTGGGAAACATACCTCTGTGAAGAAGGGAGGATGCGGAGAGAAGGGAAAGACGGCATGCGCAGTGTCATTGAGGGGGTGCTCGGGTCGTATGGGGTGACGGGGGCCACGGTGGCGAGGGTGGTGGAGGAGGTGGGGCATGATGATGAAGAGGCGGTGCGCATGGCGATGTCGTTGGGGCTGTCGTTGGAGAAGCCGAATGTTTCGCATGCGTTTATCTCGGGGATTACAATGGCGTTGAGCTATTTTATCGGCGGGCTCATTCCGATGTTGCCCTACTTTTTCATGGCGGTAGCCCATGAGGCGATGGCTGTCAGTATTGCGATTACCTTGATCGTATTGGTGGTCTTTGGGTACGCGAAGAGTGTCGTTGTTGGTGGGAGTCGCAGAGATGGTGTTTGGGGCGCATTGATGACTGTTGGGGTTGGTGTCGCGGCAGCGGGTGCCAGTTATGGGATTGTCAGATGGTTGGATTTTGATGGGGGTGATGTTGAGAAGGTTATGAGGGTCTTGGAGAAGTAGGTGTTCAGAGTCAATTGTTTATTTTTTTAGTGTCGAAGTTTGGTTTTCTTTATGTTCTGGAAATGGTTTAAAATTGGGATCGGGGTTTTATCATTACATAGGTTTAGGGCAGGCGTTCAGGGTTAGATATCTGGATCATAAAACATTCTTCACTCTTATTCCCAAGTTCGATATTCTTATTCTCAGTGAAGCGTTGCACAGTAGGGTTAAATGATATGTAACCCACACTATACATGGCACGTGACCAACGGCCTAGACCTAATTCATCGCTTTTTCATTGACAGACACTAATCGCAAGCATCAATGGGATCCGTCACCCACCAACCTACCATCTTATCAATCTGATGATATCTACTTCATCACTGCCATTCTCGTCTCTATGACTGTCCATCTCCCGATACTTCTACTAACCTCGCACACCCACGCATCGCCACTTCTCAACCTTTGTTATATCGCAGACACCGCCGACCTCGACACTTAAACTTAACAAGCTGGCTAGGCCTTGGCCATGACGTTTCTGCTAATTCGGGTCGCAAGTATTTAGACAAAGACAATTTTTGCTTTTTGTTTCCCCTTTCTTTCGGGTTGTTTGTCGCGTGGGCTTCCTGAGTGAGTTTGCGATGCGCCGTGGCGAGACATTGCGTCATTGTGATTGTTGTGCCAAGCGCGACGCTTGCTCAAATTTGTGAACTTTGTGCTGACGTCGAGGATCTAGTTTGCTCTTTTCTTACACAAACCACACACGAATTGATACCCCCCCCCCTTTATATTACCACCGCGAACGGAATAGATTTCTACAATCCTTACAACACATACTACTACGACTGTTATTATCTAATCTCTAAAATCTAATCCGCTACTTGCTTCCGCCCTTTTGCCACCATGTCCAAGCCGGTTCCCCTAGGTAACCGCCTCCGATATCCCATAACCATCCACAAACTCCTCATCAAGCCCGGCGAAACTATCTCTAAGCGCCAAGTCCTCTTCCAATACACCTATGAAAACACAAAGGAGTCTGGCGACATTGTCCGCGGCGCCGTCATCACCAAATACAAAGCTTACGCCGACTGGGAGTCACCCGCCGAGGGTAAGCTTAAGTACTGGCGGATAAAAGAGGGCACTGTCATCACACGGGATCAGCCCGGGTTTGAGATTGAGGAGGAGTGTAGTCATGCTGTGCAATTTTCGGGGCTGTGCGCCATGTGCGGGAAGGATGTCACTGAGGTGGATTTCAGTCAAGAGGCGGCCGACGAGAGTCGGGCGACGGTGGCCATGATTCATGATCAGAATAACCTGAGAATATCGGCAGATCTGGCACAAAAGGAGGAAGAGCGGATGCAGAGGCGGTTACTGGAACAGAGAAAGCTGGTTCTGGTGGTCGATCTGGATCAGACCATTATCCACGCCTGTATAGACCCGACCGTCGGCGACTGGCTTCGAGACTCAAGCAATCCAAATTACGAAAGTTTGAAGGATGTGGGCAGGTTCCAGCTGGAGGACCACCGGGACAGCCAATTGTCATCGTGTTGGTACTACATCAAGAAGCGACCGGGGCTGGACGGCTTCCTAGAGCGCATGGCCAAGTTGTTTGAGATGCACGTGTATACGATGGGTACGCGCCCATACGCGGTGCAGGTTGCCAAGGTCGTAGACCCTGACAAGAAGCTCTTTAGTAACCGAGTTATCAGTCGTGATGAGACGGGAAGTCTGCAAAAGGAGCTGTCGCGGCTGTTTCCGAATAACACGGACATGGTAGTCATCATTGACGACCGGTCGGACGTATGGCCGAATGACCGGCAAAATCTGATCCGGGTGACGCCTTTTGATTTTTTTAAGGGAATCGGAGATATAAATTCAAGCTTTCTGCCTCAGAGGACGGATGTGCTGCCGACAATGGATGACCGAGAAAAGGCCGAGGCGCAGAGTGCGATCAAGTCGATAGAGGTTGACGACAAGACAGAGGAAGAGATAGAAAGCCAAGCAGTTTCAGAACAGGAAAAAGAGTTGAACAACCAACTGGAAAACAGGCCATTGGCTCATCTCCAAGAAGATGCCGAGGCATCAACGCCAGATGAGGCTGCGGCTGCGGTATCGGATACTCCCTCTACGCCGGCGGCTGTCCTGCGGAATGACGATCACGAATTGGAAAACATTGAGCGCCATCTCACCGAAGTTCATACGCGCTTCTATGATGAATATGACCGGTTAAACAGGCTATATGGGGACTCGTCTGGCGTTAATATTGGAGCGGTCCCAGATATTGGTGAGTTGCTCAGGCAACAAAAGCGACAGGTGCTCGCCGGGACGGTCATTTGCCTGTCGGGACTCGTGGCGATGAACATTTTGCCTTTCCAGTCTGAGTTGGGATTGCAGATTCAGGCATTTGGTGCGATACTAGTCAACAAAATCACGGACAAAGTAACGCATCTAGTGGTAAATCGATCGCGGCCGCGGACGGATAAACTTAAGCAGGCTTTGAAAATTCCGCGGATCATGGTTGTGGGATCGGAGTGGCTGGCGGACTGCTTTTCTAAGTGGCAGCATGTGGACGAGTATTCGTATCTGTTGGACTTGGCCCCGCGGGTGGAAGGGGAAGATGAAGAGATGACGGGGATGGCGGCGGGGGAGGATGGGGTAAGTGAAGAGGAGGACAAGGAAGAGAATGATGAAGGGGGGGAGATGAATGATGAGCAGATTGTGTTAAATGATTTGGCAGGGTTTCAGGCGGGCGATGCCGACGATGAATTGGCCGAGTTTCTTGCTTCTGATTCTGATGGGGATGATGGGGATGATGACGACGACGGCGCAGATGCCGCCGAAGACTCGGAACAACCTTCTCTTAAACGTAAAGCATCATCCACCTCCGTTACAGACCCATCAAACACTTCTTCTGCTACCACGGGGAATCTCACATCCGTAGCCCCGGTCAACCACCCCATGTTCAAACGATTACGTCTAGCCCCTAGGAGGGGCAACGGCGAGGGACGCAGCGGGACGGCCACGCCGATGGTTGAGGATGCAGACTTTGCGGCGGACTTGGAGGCAGAAATGGCGAAGGATTTGGAGATGGCGTTGGAAGAGGAGGAGAAAAAGGCGAGGGAGGAGTGGGAAGGTGGGAGAAGTAGTGGAGGGGAGTAGAGGTGATGTGGGGCTCGGGTCGGGTGTAATATTAATAGAGGGGGCATTGGCAGATGGCTCAATTGTGCCCCCTTTGGTATCTTTTTTGTGTAACGAACGTTGCAATATGTGTGCGTGTTGTGCTGATCTTGCCAATGTTGGCATCATACTCGGGTGGGTCTTTCGTTCCCTTTTGACAGAGAGAACATCATGACTAATTTTGATATATGCCTGCAAAATTACATAATCATGGGTCAAATAGAGTGCTTAGTCATCACCCCACAAATTTAGAGCTGGCCCCTGATCCCGATAATTTCTCCGCGGTTATCGGGGGGGGGGGGTGAAGTGAAGGGTGGTAGGGTGGGATTAGGGGTGGGTTTTCCAGTGGCGTCATGAAGGGTAAAGAGACGGGAGATTTGTAGGAAATGGGAGAGTGGTTATTGGTTCTTGGGACTTTTTGGGTTGTGCTGGGCTTGGGCTGGTTTATTTAGTGGGCTGGGATTTTTATTTATCTTTTTTGTTTAAATGTATGCACATAGAAAAGGATAGCGATGGAGGGATTCGAAGATAAATATTTAGATATCAAAGGGATTGAGGATGAGGGGTGGTGGTGATGGCGTGCTTGGGGCAGGGGAGGTTAGGTGATATTGGTGGGTTTGGCGATCATCTGGATTCTGCGATGGTTTGGGAGGCGGATGCCGTGGGCATTGATTGAAAGAGTGAATATGTATGTATGTATGTGTGTACATTCATCTCAATTTAAAAGAATTGCATGATGCTGATGGGCTGTAACAGCGATGAGGAACTAGAGCTTACGTGCCGTGACGGTTAAAAAGACCGCCCCGAATGTCATTATCACCACCCCTAAAAGACACTAACTGTAAACATTGATGTCGTCTTCCCAAACAGGTGGTCATTCAGCGGATCTCCATAAAAAAAAAGCTACAGGCTGGTCGTTGCCTGTACACAAGTGCGAATTCGTTGTTGTGTACTGTTCCGACATCACCTGTATACCTTGGCCAATCACAATGCACAGTGGCACCCGCTCCTGCACTCAACCTCGCTGTTTATGCTACCATACCATGCTAATCTTTACCAGCATCCCAGGCCCCCCAGCATCATTCTCTCTTTTTCTTTTCTGACTTTTTTATTTTGTTTTGGCTTTTCCTCTTAGCCACTCTAAAAAAAAAGCCCAAGTCAAACACCCATCTCGTCACCCCTTTACCCAATGACGCCACCCTCCCTTCGTAATCCCTCCCCTCAATAACGTGCTCTCCTGCTGCCGCAATTCCCCATTCTCCACTGAGATCACAACGGGGCCCTGCGGCTTTTGCTTTATAGATACGCTTGACGAAATAGGTAGGTTACTGCGTACTGCGTACTTTTTTTCTTGATCGAGTAGTCTGTAAGGCGGATGTCGTCAGATGGGCGGGGCTTTGCAATTCGGGGCGGGAACGGGGTGGGGCCGATTGCGTGACGGGAGGAAGAAGGAGAAGGAGAGGGAAAGGGATTGCTTGGATCTTTTTGTTGTGCTGGTTGATAGGAGTGATTATTTACATAGTATTGCCAGAGGTTTATTGAATGAATGAATGAGTGAACAGATGCGTATAGGATGAAGGTGCGTGTGAACGAGTTAGTTTGTGTTTAGATAATAACCTTGTTTTTCCTTTTTTTTTTTTTTTTTTCCTTCCTTTTTTTCTTTGTCTTTATTTTATTTTCTTAATCCCCGTTCTGCACTCTTCCGTATTAGTGTCTGGTTGGTTCTTAACAGCCACGAGTGTTCCTTGGACTTCAACACCTCGATTATATAAGATCGACCCGGCCGGTCTTAACTTCCAGTTTCTAGCTAGCTCGCCCACGAGCCTAAGCCTCTCTCTCGGACTTTAATTTCCACACTCTTCTTTTGTCTTTCGTTTTTCTCAATCTCAACATCAGCCTCTTCTTATACCAATACAAACATAAACACAAATACTAGCACAAGTGAAAACCTTCAACCTGGTTCCTGCCGTGAATTCCCAAAATCACCACCCAACTGGCAATTCCTTCCCCAACCGGCACTGCCTTTTCGTAGGATTACATAATCCAAACAAACCCTTTTTCACGACTTAACGAATTACGAACCGTAAAAGTTGGCGCCAACGTCAACTTGATAGAACGACTCTGATCTCATCCCTCGTCCCCACCGACGTATCTGAGATCATCCACAACCGGCCCCACAGCACAACAACTCTATATCCTAACAACAACCACCCTCAATGTGGGACCCCTACACCACGACAACGACAACAACTTCACCCTCCACCACCACCTCCCCCAACTCCTTGCAACCCCATCTCACCCCCGAAGAAAAGCGCCTCCGCAATAACTCGGCCAGCGCGCGCTTCCGCGTCAAGAAGAAGATCCAGGAGCAGCAGCTCGTGCAGGATACCAAGGCGGCGGCAGAGAAACTGAGCATGTTGGAAGGCCGGGCACAGGAGTTGGAGAGGGAGAATCGGTGGTTGAAGGGATTGGTGGAGGAAAAGGGGAGGCGGGAGGAGGAGAGGGAGAGGGAGAGGGAGAGGGAGAGGGAGGCGGCGGCGGCGGCGACCAGTGATAAGGCGGCGAAGTAGGCTAGGAGAAGAAAGAGACACGATGGAGAAATAATATATAGTCAGAGGAATAGGGATATACCCGGAGTTTAACAACCTCCACTTTATTAGATAGAAAGATAAAACGAGAGAGTAATAGCAATGTGTTACACAATTAATCTGCTACTGATGGCCCACTCAGCTCTATGTCTTGTCAACTTCTTGTGTCTAAGCTAAGACAATCCCTTATTTTCTGTGACACTCATACCAAGCCATATTACACAATACAAGCATATCCATTCCATATCTATTCGATCCATATAATCTTACAACAACAAAAATATTCTATCATACAAAACGAGTGACCATAAAACGAAAAAGAAAAGCACCCTCACTATCTCACCTGTCTGTACCCCCCTCGGTAACCCCCCCCTCGACCATTGTTTTCCTGGTGCTCTCCCTGCCCTCCACCACCTCCTCCCCTTGGAGACCCAACACCCCCACCCCGAATATGCCCCGCCATCTCCTTCATCCCCCTCTCCTTCTAAAAGTGCTCTATCCCTCTCATGAAGATTAATTTGAAAGAAAAGTTG
>JABFIG010000230.1:0-31029 GCA_017139545.1 Ambrosiella cleistominuta | reverse complement strand
CATCTGAGAGCAAAGTACCTTTCTATCTTGCAGATGTATCTCGGAGGACCCACTTTTATTTTACCCTTTTTCTACCCTTTTTACCCTAAGATTTTGGGTAGCTGGGGTCGTTCCCATCATTCCCATATATAACCATCACACTCACGCCGACTGACACATCCACCATCCACCTCGAGGGAGGGCCTCGGAACCACGCCATAAAAGTCAACGTGCATGGGTGGAAATCATGCTGTACCAAGCATGCATATGCCGTTCACTAGGGTGTGATTTACGGGCTGCGCATTGCGGTGGCCCTGACCTCGCTAATGTTAGGGGGGTTCGTCTCGGGATGAAGAAAAAAAGAAGGATGTTCAAGATAAATTGAGATAAAATAAAAGAAATTGTTAGGGTCACTGATGACAGTGGGTTATGCACACTGGGCAGCATATGGAGACTTTTTATATCGGCATATGCATTTACATATTTATATGCATATATAGCTGCCCATATATGTAATACAATAAGACAGACAGTAAGACGACGCCACACATCACACACATCACATATCACACATCATACATCACACACACGCTATATACACCCAGTATATGAGTAACCGCGCGATCTGAACGTATAGAGGGGTAGAGGTGGCATATTGTCGACTGGAGACTGTTTGGCCAGCATAGGTGGATGTCACATGGGGTGCAGGTGAGCAGTGTACTTTTACTGTTGAGGCACTCGACAGAGAAATAAGATGTGATGTATATAGAAGCCAGTGGCCCGGGCTGTCCAACGTTAGAATTCTCGTCTTTTTTTTTCAGATTATTTCTGTATGCAAATTTTTTTCTGTCTCTATTATTTTGGTTATCTTCTATCTCTCTAATCTTGTACAACATCGTAACAGTAACAGCAATAGCACAACAGATAGTTAAAAATATCCGTGCCCAAATCCATAAAAAAATAGTTATATAATAATTCCAAAACAACCATGGGCAAGGAAATCCCAGCAATCACCACCCTTACCGCCTTCGAACCCCCCGTCTACATCAACCCCGACAAAGACGCTACCGCCAAACGCCGACCATGGACCCCGCTCAAAAAGCTTGTCACCACCATTTGTCGCCACGGCCGTCATGGCCACCATGGCACTCGGGGTACTCAGGGTACTCACGGATTAAAAAGTAACCCAATGGCCCAACATGTCGCTTTTGAGATCCTCCAGGTGGACAACCAGGTACTAGCTACGGCGACGGGGACAGCGATAACAGTCACTGATGTCCCCGTGCCGGTGCATGCAGCTCCTGTGACGACTGTGGAAGTCCCCATTGTTGGGCAGTCGGCAAATTCCACTGCCACTGACGGTCCTGGGGGCCCGGTTGATCCTGTGGTGATTCCATTGTCGGAGTCGCGGCCTGGCTCGGCTGGGGAAACGGAACAGCAAGGTATTCTTGAGGACAAGGTGACAGGTGCCTTGAATGGGGATGGGGGTCCGGATGTTAATGTGGGTGGGGATGCAATCCCTGGAACTTCGAAGGATCTGTCCGGGAGCATCACTCCTGTGACCACAACTACAACCATGACTACGACCACGGTCCCTTCATTGTCCGTATCCATGTCCGTATCTGAGCCCGAAACTGGCACTGAAACCAACAATGTTCCCGGAAATAACCTGTCTCTGCCCACCAAGCAACAGCCAACAACTCCCAGTTCACCCCTCAAAAACGAAGACAAGCACAAAGATAAAGACACCGTCGCCAAGACTGACTCGGCCGTGGTCCTGCCAGAGCCGTCAAAAGTTCCCACAGTGCTATGCCGGGTCAACAACAAGACATGGGATCTGCCGGTGGAAGTGGCTGAGCAGTTTCAGTGGTATAAGAAGAGCCACGAGGAGCTGGTGACTAGGCTGCATGAATTGAGGCGGACGTGGGCGTTTCGGTATCATGAGAGGATTGTCATGGTAAGTGTTTTTTTTTTGGTTTCTTTTTTTTCGCTTGTGCTTATCGGACCCTTACCGTTGTCTTTTGGTTTTATTTTATCCATATTTCTGGCACGAACTATGTCCGTGCCCTATCCTTGGCTTGACGCTAACACGTTACACTAGCACTACGAACTACTCCTCGGTAACATCACCTCCCTGATCCGCACTGTCCTGGAAGGCCACCTTGGCCACACCGCCGACGACATCCAGAGCATCGCCCGCCGAGACTACAAACCATCGCTCAAGGTCAAGGCCTACGCCGCCCTGGAAAAGATTCCCAACTTCCAGCTGGCGCTGCAGTTTTCCGGCACTGAGGAGATTCTGCTGCATCGGCTGGTGCTGGACTATCTGTGCCAAACCGTGCTGGAAAAGGCTGAGAATGGCATCACGCCGGAGCTGGACAATATTATGAAGTATGTAGTGCAGGGCCATGAGATGAATGGGACTCAACGTAAGTACTACTGCGGGTATCAGAAAAAGGAAATCTCTTTTTCTTTTCTTTTCTTTTTTTTTGAAGAATAAACCAATATCCTCATAACCCCGCTAACACTCCCCCCTCCCCCCAACAGCCAGCTACAGCCTCAAGACCCTCGTCACCGAAGTCTACCAGGGTTACTACACCTCCGGCGAACACCGCCTTAAGGCCATGTACGTCCAAAACGAGCTCAGCAACGGCATCCGTTCCCTCCTCCAACTCTTCACCGAATACGATACCCGCCACAACCGCATCCCTCACCACCGCCGCAACCTCCTCGACCTCCAAGTCGCCGAGGTCGCCTCCGCCACCATCCAACTCCACGAACTCCTCAAAACCAGCTCCGCCCACGAGGGCTTCTCCCGCCGCCTCCCCATCAGCAAAGATAAGCATGGCTGGTCCTCATCCTCCGTCTTCTCCTACCAATACCACACTATCACCTTCTACGACGTGCTGACAGGCCACCCCATCGACACTCCTGATTTTGCACGCATCAAGGAGCGCAAGGTCAAGCACCGTGTGGTTCTGTCGCAGTTCCCTGGCATCTACTCAGTAGCCTATCCCGAGGATAATCCCTACAGCCAGGTACCTGGGTCGCAGGCGCGGGTGCGCCGGGCGGCGGCGCATGAGGCGGCTAAGTGGGGGGAACGCCAGTTGTTTTTAGAAAAGGTGTGGCTGGAGTTGAGTGAGTATCCGGAGAATACCAAGTTTTTGCCCAAGTGTGGAAATACGTTGGCGGCTATTTTGGGCGTGCCGCCGTGAGAGTTGGGAGAGAAAAGTATACACTGGGATTTTCTTTGGAGGGGCTAATTGTATTTGATAATTCATAATGATATATTTGTGTCTTG
Source organism: Ambrosiella cleistominuta (assembly GCA_017139545.1). Taxonomy (NCBI): domain Eukaryota; kingdom Fungi; phylum Ascomycota; class Sordariomycetes; order Microascales; family Ceratocystidaceae; genus Ambrosiella; species Ambrosiella cleistominuta. Next base: position 27,749 of record JABFIG010000230.1, on the reverse strand, counting down.
GATGTTGGTCCTTGTTTTCTTTCTTTTTTCTTTTCAAATTTAGCCCCTTTATACAGCTACTATACAATATATAACATACTTTTTATTTGCTTGACTTTATTTTTACGAGGTTGTCCATCATGAACCCTAATACTCTAATCTTAATATCTTCACTTTGTTAACCCAGGATCACGTGAGCTGTTATTTACCCATTTGTTGTGACTGCTGACATATGGAGCCGGCCACCATGGTCCCGGTCCATTCCGCCTAGCAGATATCCCTGTAATCACCATACCATTTGGACCTTGTCACCATCAGTCAGCTCGTCACCCAGGCGCATCTGCCAGACGCAATGCCGAATGACAAGTTGGATTTTGTCGCTTCCACATTAACAAGGCCAGAGCTGTTAAAATGCGAACTGTCATTAGTCCTGCTGATTGGATAGAATTGTGCGTTTTTCCACAGCTATTTACAGGTCACATTTAGTTGTTTGATGTTTTAATAGATGATTTGAAACATTTCTTGTGCATTAGTGTTTTCCTCCTGTTGGTCGGGGGTGATTGATACCGCTAGGAACTTGGAAACTACTATTCAATTGGTAACGCGCGTGCGTGTATGTGTGTATATTGTGTTCTCTGGTTTAAAGTTTCCGCTAAGCACGTGGTTGAAAATCATCAATTCAACAATTTTTGCCTAATATCTAATGGATTACTTCTTGTGAAATCAAAATCATGGTCGCCTGTCACTCATATGACACACCTTCCTAATTCTTTTTTTACGCACAGCCATGTTACCATTACCTTGTCAAGATCCACAAAATCACGGATCAAGGTGGGGTAGGCACGGTTACACAACATACGTCAGTCAGTCAGGGATAACTTATTCTAGACTTGTTCCATGTAAACATTATAAAATTCAAAATCTGCAGTGATAGCCCGTTGGAGTTGTCTGTTTATATATATATATATACTTTAAAAAATACGTACTTTACTTCATAGGAACCATTTTGGTAAGGTTAATTGTTTGTCATATCAACTCAATTTTGCAATCAAAAATCTATCTCTACACATAATCCCATGAAAACCCACCATCTTACCTAGAATAATACAATCAGCAAAATGCCCAGCAGCCTTCAATAATTGCAATGGCCGCATATGTAGCCTCACTCTTCCACTTCCAGTGTTTACAGCAACATTAAAAATAAGGCTGAATCCAAATGACCTGTCCATTCAAGCCTGTCATCTCAGCCACCATTTGTTCGATAGGAGCCTGCAGGCTAGAGTTCCAGTTGCTTAGTGCCGTTTCCGTCTCCTGTTTCTTGAACAAACGTTTGAAGGATAACCATTTTTAAGATACCGAGTGGTCGTATATGTCTTTTTCTTCTTCTTCCAGCATCACATATCCTGCTGACAGTCCTGCTGGTTGGACATGAGCATTGCCGGTTTGTGCGGCTTGGTTGTCTGTGGCTTTGGAACATTAGGTCAGCTGGCTGGATAATAGATGGCTTTTTTATTTTATTTTATTTTATTTAAGAAAAGTACAAGAAAATGATAAGGTCGAAACAAATAAGGGTGCACTCACGCTATTCTATATCAGAATTGAACATTTTTCCCACGCCGGCGTCAACCAAGAAAGTACACAAGTGACTGGCAGTGTCAATCACAATAAAAGAGAGGATATAAATGTAATCCATTGTTGGAAAGGTTTTTTTGGTGGCTTTGTTTTGTTTAAAAAAACGAAGGAGAAGAAAAGAAATATGTTGGAAACAAAAGAATATAACAAGGAAACACGTTTGTTATCATATTTAAGACAGATAAGTGTAGCTAGATGATTGAACTATGACAGTACCTGGACAGTGAGAGCAGTGCAGGTGGCCAACAGGATATTAAATATTTTTAATTGTTCTGTATTGTAATTATCATGTCATTTCCCCATTATCATAATTGATGAATTGTAATGATGGTACATGACTACGGAACCTCCAACAGATCTCCAACCGTATAAACATGACAGTTCCCTTTTGTATTTTTCTCTGGAAAAAGATGCAATAGGAAGAAAAAAAATGAAACAGAAAAGAGAAAAAAAAAGGAAAAAGACGCAAGAAAAGACTACAGACAAGGGGTGGGGGAAGGAAGAAAGAAAAAAAAGTAAAAGTAAAAATGCTGCGTTTCAGGCCTAATATCTCGCTCCCTCTCTCTCCCTTCTGTGCTAGTAGAATATAAACGGTTGTATAAACCGAACTAGGATTCAAGCCAGCAACGTTTGAGCGTCGAGAAGCAAGATTATACGTTATCTGGCATAAGATCGTTGGACCCTGAAAATGCAGAAAAGTTCACAGAACTTGATATTACCGTGCTTCTCTTCTTCTTCTTTTTATTCATGCGCTAATTAAATCTCCATAGTGTGCTCTTTCTTCTTCTCCGTCTGCTGCGGCTTGAGTTTGAGCCACTTATCCAACGTCTCCTTGTGATTCTGTTTGTAAGTCCATTTAAGAACTGCAATATTGTCAAATTCAATAAACATATTGGGCTTGATGCAAACTCCAGTGTCCCAGGTATAATCAGTGTCGGTGTTTGGCGTCAGGCAATTGTGCTCCATAGGTAACTCTTCTTCATTATCCCAGTATGGGGTTCCTCCGAGTATATAATGTTGTAAGACTAATTCCATGGTTTAAACTAGCTGACTGAAGGCCATCCCTTGTCATCGGGCTTAAGCTGCCATTCATAGAGGGCGATTCCGGTATACGAGGGTCTGGTCTTGAAGTACTTGTAGAGGGATAAGGCATGACGGGCTATTTCGTCAAATAACCTATCGTAATTGAGTGCACCCTTGTCTACGAAAGCAGGGAAGGTGTCGCACAATCTATTGGACAGGTAGCGTCTGGCCTGTTTACGGAGCTCGGTCATCCGTTCGGATTGGTAATAGCCTCAGTAGAAGTAGGTGCCCAGGATGCGTTGGTATACCTTGGCTAAGAATGTGACTGTTAGTTTAGCGTTAATGGTTAGGGAGGGAGAGGGCCAAGGTTAGTATTACTTGAAAAAAAATTTCTTTCCTTCTTCTACTTTTCTTTTTTTTTTTTTTTGGGGGGGGGGGGGGGAGTATTTATACTTATATATTTTACTCACTCATCTCTATCGAAATAGATTTCTCGGCTTGTTCCTCAAATGGAAGACATCATGAATGACATGGTCTGCATCCGGAGCGACGGGACAGACGGCAACTTTAAAAGCTCGGTCCGAAGAAAGTCCATGATGACATGTTGGATGACTGGTATATCATAGATAGGATATTTTAGTACTTTTTTAAGCCCAGGGATCTTGTTTATATGTTGGGTGAGATTTCCCAGGTGCTTCAGCTTGACAAAGCGGTTTAGCAGGCCCACATGGAGGTAAGCCTGGAACTCGCGAGCCAGCTGTACAGAGACTAGGTCGAGCAAATTATATTTCTGTAAAGGCTAGTTAGCTGGTAATACATTTAAAGATAAAAGTGAGAAGGAAGAGGACATTGCGTCCTACAAGTAAAACAGACTTGCCTCCTCGATGTATTGGTATAGAATATCCTTGTATGTATCCTACAGGCCAGACCAGTGGTGTCGCATATTATCGTGGTAGTTGACTAAAGACCAGTAACTATTGCGGGCCGCCCTTGGAACTTGGAATTCGGCACCTTCTACCTCGAAAGATACAGACTCAAGGTTGTAGGTAGACTTATGGGACCAAAATCTCGGCTGTACATTGTCGAACAGTTATTGGAGTTTCTCGGTAGGCACTTCATGGGGCGAAGGCTTCCTGCGAGCGTTGTGGTAGAAGAAATCGTCAATCAGGGATTTCTTTGCCGACGCACCAGCAGAATCAGAAGTATCAACAGCAGAGCCTTGGTCTTTTGACGATCAGTGCCACCGGCGTGAAAGCCAGGAGCGAAGGGTCCATGACCACGGTGACTTTTTGACAGACGAATCTGTTGCGAGACAAGTCTGATCAATCACCATGATAGCTGTTTCGGGAGATGAAACTACTTGGTGGCAAAAAGGAAACGAGAAATGAATAGAAAAGAAAAAGATTGAGTACTTCTCAAGAGGGGATGATTTGTAGCCTGGGTAATGTTGATGCTGACTAGCAGGAATAAAAAGGAAAAGAAAGAAGAAGGATAACTCAAGACTAACTCAGGTAGAATGAACAAGAGATATTTAACTATACAACTATACGACATTTCCATCAAATAGCATGCTTACAGACGACAACAGTAATGGAAAATCCTCGGGTAAAGCGGTAGAGCTCTTTTGGTAACTATGTTGATTGGTTTGCTTGATTGCGGGTTGGTTGTTTCTTTGATGGTTGGCTTTAGGCATAACCGGATCCTCTGGAAATTCCAAATACCATATAGCAATGTCATGTCGTGTGACTATTGTTGAAAGGAAATAAAGAAAAGAAACAGACATTTAGTAAAAGATAAATAGTAAGAATTCGGTCATCAAAGAAAGAATGAAAGAAAAACATTATATAAGAGGTGACAAAGAAAGGGGATTCCACCCCCTCACTCCCCCTGTTTCTTTGATGGTTCTTTTGGTATTTTGATATCACACGTATTCACATGTTTACACACAAAAAACACACAATTATATTCATCACACACATATACCAAAACATACATACAATCAATACAGTAGTGGTAGACGCAGAGCTGACATGATGCATCACATTCAGAATCAGATATAGATACACATGATTGGGATGAAAAGAAATGAGTTCAAGACACTCTTGGTTCTGTATTAGCAGCGGCAAGTCAATAACAGCTTTTGCGCACAAGATGATGATGGCAAAAGTCCAAAAGCAGGAAAAGGTCGGCCGCTTCTCCTTTGAACTACTATAAGAATATGGCAATGTCTGCATTTTTTAATGCCAACCTGACCTAGCAATCCCCATATCATTGTAATTATCTTACTCATCACCATTACAATCTTGTTCTTGTTCTCCTTCTTCCATCTCCCGTTTTGCGTTGGCTGCCTCTTGTCCATCCCACTATACTCGCACCCCGAACCACGATATTTCTCAAGCGCAACCACAAGGTCTTTGTGGGTATTGATTTGGGATCACCCACTCCGGTATTAGTTTTATATTGGACGAGCCGAGCCAGAGACCACATATTATTAAGAAATAGTCTGACAAACCCTCAAGCTCCAGCAAATGTCCAACATTGCTCCACTTTGATAGTGATGACGCTGACGTTAAGTGGGGGTTCGAGGTTCTACGATGCTTGCCATCAACCTCGATTGCGCGGGACTTCAAATTGTAAACTAGCATAACCTCTCTTTTACAGGCATGCATCATGATTGCATTATTATTGGTACAGAATTGGTACAGTTGATATAGCTTCTTGTGGCACTCGCAGAGTATTGTCACCAAGTATCTTATATGTAATGTGGTGATTCCATATGCTCAAACAAAAAAAGGACTACCAGTCACGCACAATAATGTTACCTTGTATCTTAGACTAACTCAATGTCTTTCTTGCTCTTTCTTCTTCGTCATACAGAAGCTTTGAACCTGGTTTGTATGCTCTGGAGCCCAACCTCCCAAAACATCCCAACGTTAAGAGGTCACAGCACAACGAATTCCGTGTTGCTTCTGGTTGCACTGCTGTGCAAGTGGGTAAGTACAGCCATTTTCACGCCACTGTCACATTCCTCTCCAAGCTCTAGGAGAAACTTATTTCCTTACTCCACACTGACAAGCCCTATGGTTCTAAATATGAATTTCACATAATTATTTCTACTCTTCCCTCTTGGAGTCTCAAAGAAAACTGGCGTCTGCGTCTAGCCGTTAGCCAGGTAATCCCGGGGTTTTTTTCATGAGTAGGATCAACATCATGTCCGAGGTTGTGTGCGCGGCTAGATGGGCCGAGATGACTTTGGCCAACAAGATTAGCCACAACCAAGTTCTGTTAGCGGTTGATACCAGCGGTGGCACAATTGATATTGACAGCATAGACATCCGCACCTATAGCCCGGGACAGGCTAGAAGTACCAATACTAAGGGGGATAGGCCGTACTAGTGGCCATAGCCCAATGACGATATATAATTATGTTGTGTATCTGCAGACATTAATCCAGGCTTGTGGAGGTATCTCCAGCACCGTTATCGTATCAATTCACTTCAGAAGCATGCTGTTTGGATGCAAACTGGAAAGACAAGTATGAAAACCAGAGCAAGAGCAGGAGAGTCTGTATATCTCCCTCTCATGACTCGTTCTTTTTGTCTTTTTTATTGCTATTTCTCTTTTGTTCCCTCTCACACTAACATTGACATAATTCTCTGCAATAGCACAAGAAACATCATAGTCCCTAATCTCCTGATTCCCTTCCAGTACTCTTCACAACTAATAAAGGCAACCACGAAGTCACCCTTCCGCACAATATCATCAACACAATCATTGACAATATCGTTTTTCGGATTGCCAAGGCGATATCCGGGCCCCAGCAACGTCTGGAGAACCAATAAACTCCCTGCACAGTCATCGCCGTTGAAGGCTTCTCGAAAATCCTGGTCTTGCGCCAGAAAATTGGCCTCCAGCTCCAGAGCTCCACGTCCCTGGTGTCATTCCCAGTTGTCAGTGCCGACGTCGGCTTCTGAGCCGGATCCGGAGAATAAGGGAGCCAGTACTTTTTTGGACAGCCAGTATGAAGCCATGCAGCTGGCTTCTGAGGCTACTCGGCCGCCGGTGCTTTCGGGATGATGCAAGAGGGGATTTAGCTTGCTTGGTTGGTGAAGTGGTTGTTTTTTGAGATGAGGATTTGAGCTGTGGAGGGCTTTTAATTCTTGTATTTCTGAGACTTGTTTTATTTCAAACTATTGATTTACCCGGCTTTATCCAGTATCATATCATCATAAACATTATAACCATTACACTATAATAATTTCAAAACTGCTGCTTGTCTTCTCTTCTTTCTTCTTCTCCTATGCCAAACAGCGTTCAGCCGACAAGTCACTATGCACACTCAGCCTGTCAACAGAATGACGACAACACCTCTCCTTTTCGCTCTGACCTTTTTCCGCCTTCTCTTCTCCGACTGTTCTCCCCTTGAGCCACCCATGACTCACATACCATTGATAGACAGCCTCATCTGGGTCCGAAACATAATCCTCCACCAGTGGTAGTTTCCCTTGATGCCGGGCCACTGTCGCCGGTTCCGCCACGCGTGTCCGCAGGTTGATAATCTTGCCGTCATAGTCGTAGAATTTGTAAGTTACCGGCAGTGTTGTGTCTCGGTCTCGGAAGGATCTTTCCATCCGTGCGTCTGTTGTGGCTGCTGCTCGACGAAGTTAGTGGACAAGGTCAAGTTAAAGTTTAGGGTTATCAGAAGCTTAGGTAAGCGATTTTTTTTCTCTTCTTGACGAGGGGAATACATCTAAAATTATCTCGGAAACGTACATTGAAAGCTGTTCATGGTGGAGAGGATTTTCTTCTTTTGTTTCAAAGTAGATGATAGGCTGAGAAAGGAAAGATGGTAACCCATAATGTGCCTGGACGTTGAGATGGGCCTGTTAGGGTTGAGATTGTGGTTGTAGTCTCTGGAAACGCTATATTAAAGAGACACTACAGGATGAACAAGATGATAAAAGTATATGTATACAAACAAGTCTTGAAAGAGGCTTTGTTTGATAATGGATCCTAAGAACTTGATCTGAGATGGATGGGTAAGACGAAGACAGAGAAGAAACTAAAACAGTCTTCCCGATCTCGAGTGCCTTTTTATATTAAAAAAATGCCAAACAGTCTCCAGACCTCTAGCAAAATGTCTGGTACTAATGACTGGGATCTTTGTCAACATCTCCTGGTCTCCTGGTCAGTGGTGTGATGTTCGACAAAAATATCCCAAAATATCAGTGGACTGACCCATGAATTAAAGCCTCCCCCGATATTGACATCTGTGCATTGGCGATTTTTCCCGACTTTTCTGCCTTTTCTTCTGGTGCACCCTAGTCTCCATAGGCCCCAGACACAATATTTCTACGCTGGCTACGTGGTGCTGCTTTCCGGTTTGTTCCGATGTGGTACAGGGTTTTTTCTTTTTTTTAATATAGGGCCCGGTGGTGGGTGGACGTCAGGTCAATAGGAGCGGTAGGTTTGCCGCCTTGCATTGTCTTACGCAGCTGCGGACGGACGGACGGATGATGGGAAGGAGAGAGAAGAGGGGCCGGGGGTCCGGGTCTTTACGGTTGAAAGGATTTTTTTTTGGCAAGTATTGAGGTTTTGGTGATTTTGCAGATTTTTTTATATTGTAGAGAAATAGAGGTAATCGAGGTTTATCCCTTGGAGTCACAGATCTCAGAGAATGAAAAAAGAAAAAGAAAAGAACAGAAAGACACGCCATCATCCATTTTGTCACATTTTGACTTTGTAAATGAGTTCTTTTTATTATTTTTTTTCTTTATTGTTGAAAGTTTTAGACTTTCTTTATATGTGATTTAGACATTGTTACCTTGATCATTAAAAACAACCTAAGCCTCAAATCCTCCTACTACTCCTCCTGTATACATATATGTATAAATATTTACATCACGTGACAGGGATCTCTTTTTTCTTTTCTTTTTTCAAGACTTCTTTGACCCGACTTTCTCCTTTAGGCATGTCTACAGTCTCTTCCTTTGTAGGACAGTGTGTGTAGGGGTGTGTGTGTATAATAAACTGTGTCCTTTTATTCTCGAGAATCATGAGACTTTTTCCAGACATTATCACAGATATCGATTATTAACACGTCCAGGATCCCAATTTCTCATGGGCTGTAGCTCAAGAGAGATAAAAAAGTAACACTTTTCTGTAGATATTCATCATCATCATCACTCACCAGAGATTACTGTATATACTTTACGTGATTTATATATAATCGATTTGCTGTACACACTTGAATTGAACCATGTCTTGTCAAGCACACAAATAATGTATACACACACTTCCATTCCCACATTCAACAATCACCAATTTGCTCATCATGAACTGCCGCCCGCCACTCACACTAGCTCCGCAATATCTTGTGTAACCATAACCTCTTTCCTAATACGCCACTTGTTTCTCTGTCGTAGCAGGAATTTATCATCGTGACCCTTGCCACTTGCCATTCTGAGAACAGAACGTCGTCATCCTGGTCTCAGTCAATCCCACTTAATTTTGGCGTCCAAAATTAACCAACACTAGTCAAAATTGATGTCTTGTGTATGTGTGTATATATATAATTTACTGTGCAATATGGCGGAATAACAGGATGTGTGCAAGGCAAAGCTGCTCTCAAGACTGTGAGTATGAAGGAAGAAATGGGAATGCTTCTCTCGGGGACTGGTCGTGCCTGAATCTAACAAGATATTAAGTGGCTATATAACATCACTCAACCGTGACATTCTATAGATAATGCGCTTTCTTGGTTCTTCCTCTTTCTCTTTTTCTCTCTCTTCTTACTCCAATGACCCCGCCACAGCCTGCGGAAGCTCCGGGCCCTTCATGACCACCGGATACCCCGACCTAATAGTGCCTGTCGTGCCATCTTCAATCGAGACCCGCTTTTCCTCACCATTGTCCCTTTGAAGCAGAATGTATTGGCCGCCCACGGCTTTCTTTGACTGTTTTCGCCCACTTGGTCTTTTTTGTTTCGAAGGGATTTTTTGTTCTTTTGGAATGAGTTGTACGGGTTCTTTTATCTTTGTCTTTGTCTGAGAGGGCTCTTTGGATACTAGTAGGGTTTCTTATTAGTACATATATAATGTCCTTTTTTATCTTTGCTCTTGGTATTTAGCAAAGTTTTGGATGTGGGATATGGGATATGAAATATAGAACTGGATGATTACTTGCTAGGCAGCTCCGGCAGCACAGAGCGCAAAAGAAAAGAGTTACTTTGGAAACCATGGCTGATATGCAGGTTGAAGAAGCGGCTTGGGTCAATTAAGATAGCAGAAAAGAAAGAGAAGAATCAGAAGACAGTTAAGATGATGACAGGCTTCTATGTTGGAGATGTGTTATCTTTTCTTTTTTCAGCGGACTAGATATCTTTTGTGAATGTCTCGGCTGTCTTTTGTATTCGGAGTAGCTGTGGAATGACTAGGCAGAAATCACAACCAGTCCTGGTAACATCACTTGGCTGTAAAATCCCCATGAACTCTCTCGCCTCAACCCTCGCAATACTCTAGGTTCGTCGGGCACGGACATGTTGACCTCATGGACGGTAAATAGGTAGTACGGGATGACTAGGCTTTACTTGATCTGGAGTTATACCTGTTTATACATACTACTCGCACCATTTGCAGAATCTCCCACCACCAAGATAACAAGCCATTGGCCGTGTCTTGAGCCAAATATTCAGCATATGGATGCCATGATAGCCACACACAGTTTCCAAACGGCTATGAATAGCAAGCGACTGGCGAATTCCATGTACTACGTGGTCAGGTGCAGAGCTGCCCAATAAATGACTAACCGGAATGGAACTCGTAGTAATGACTCAGATTCTCCGTGATCCTACCCAACCTTTTAGGACTGTATATGGAATTCGGGACTCTCAGAGTGATCCTACACCACACACCAGCTTGATGGCTATGATGATGACAATGACGACAGCAGCTATCTAAAATGTTTCTTTGACCTTCTTTACTTGATTTCTATTAAATGAGTAGCCTAGATCCACACTATCTTCCCAACTACATAGCCTACACATGCACCATACTTCCTTTATTTATTTTGGTCTGATAGGTTTACCAGACCTCTGGCCAATCACATCGTGCTGCAACCTCTACACTACGTCATTCTCAACGCTCGCTTCCACATGAGTAAGTTCCTTCCTAGGATTGATCTTTGTGTTTTTCGTGGGGGACAGGGGCCAACTTGAAGGGAGTTTTTATATTCGGAATCAAACATGGTCAGTTTAGTTCAAAAGGGATGGGAAAAAACAAGAGAATCGCGCAAACACATCAAATAAAAGAACATTAAAAATTTTTAAAACCACTTCTCTTTCGGTTTCATATTAATCATCTATTAACATACACCCCGCCTCTAAGATTCACATCACCCATATCTGCACATATCAACACATTCCCCCTCCCTTACAGCAAAAGGGCCGCCGCTGCCGCCAACAGACCAGGAACCGCCAATCTGTCAGCACCAGCAGTAGCAATCGGCGAAGTACTGTTAGTCGATCCAGTAGCCTTGGCATTCCCCGTGGTCCCCGTACCCGCGGCAGCCCCCGCCGGCGCCGGAGCCAACCCCGAAGTACCGCCCGACGCCTTACCGCTCGACGGCGCCTTGTTCTCGGTAGCCTTGGCGGCTGCCGCCGAGTAATTATCCAGCGATCGCGACGAGTTTGCCGATGTGTTCTCGTTAATCACCATGGTCATGCCGCCCTGGCAGTGCTTAGCCTGCGCACAGTACAGCCAGATGGGCTTGGTGTCATTAATGGTAATCGAGTAGACGGGGATCTCACCCTTGGCCAGCGAGGCTGCTGCGGGGACAAAGCCTGAGTGGAAACCCGAGGCGCCCGTATCCGAGATGGGCGCGCACGGCGAGTCAAATGTGGACTGCGTCACCGTGTGGTTGCCGGCCATGAATTGGAACTGCACAACGGAGCCCTGGGGCGCAGTGATCTTGTCAGGCGAGAACTTAAGGACTGTCTTGCCAGTGGCGTCCATGCCGACGCGGACAGCAAAAGTTTGGGTGCCGTTAGTGGAGGCGGCCGAGCCGGATGACGCCTTGCCAGTGGAGGCAGCAGTTCCGGCCGAGTGAGTGCTAGAAGGAGCTGCAAGCGAGTTGTGTTAGTCTTCAAGGGTTATGTCCTTTTTTTTAGGGTCAGGTCGTTGGGTGGGAAGCTTACTGGAGGCAGCAATGGCAGTGGAAGCCAGAGCAGTGATGAGAGCAGACTTGAAAAGCATCTTGGCGGTTATGTTTGTGATAATAGAAGATTAAAGCAAAAATGGAGCAAAAGTTTGCAAGTTTATAATGATGTTTTTTTATAAATGTAAATAAAAATCAAAGTAAAATAAAAAAGCGTCTAGCGCTATAAAGAGAGGAACTTGCCCTGAGAAGCAGAAAGAGAAGAGGAAGAAGTGAGAATGTAGTTTGGGTGACGACTAGCGTTACTGTAGACCAGAAACAAAAGAAACAGAGAATATATTCTTATGAGGTTGATCTGTCTCGCTCTTCTTATATACTGTCTTCCGCCAGCCCTGGGCTTATTCTTTACCTTTACTCATCAGGCATCCTTAACAAGCAACAACGAATGCACGGATGTCTCTCCGTTTCGACCTTCTATATTCTCTTCTATGGATAGCAATTGTTACATATATTCCCGTCTGTCTCCAGGGTCTGGAACCGATATTTCCCAAAATGTTCTACTATCCTTGGGTAAATATACATACATACAACATGTAGAGGTCCAGTCGGGAAACCTCCTGATGTTGGCCAACCCCCCAGAAACGCTGTGACAGTCTCAAAACAGTCCGTGCCCGGATGTTTCGCGTACCGCCTGGTATTTGCTGCAGAGCTTATATCGGCTGAGACAAGCTTATTTATTTTGACCCAAAGAAAGGAAATAATCCCAAAGTATACATACAGAATCAGGGCAAAAGAACAAATCAACACCATTGACACATTTCATGATATGAAGAGAGGAGACATCATGAACATGGGGAAAATCCGTATCACCAAGGAATTGTCACGGACCGGATCATTGGTGGCCCTTGCACAGCCGCGAGCGTCATGTTTCATGATGAGTAAAGCGGCAGTGAGTGGCTACAAAGTTGGTGATTTGCCGTCAAAGTCTTCCTGAGTGAAGAAACAGCCCAAGTCCAAGTACATATTTAACATATATGTGAATGGGGATTGAATGGTGATTGAATGAGGTTTATTCCAAGTCTCTGGATACCTGGGGCGCCGGAATTAGGGTTTGTAGGGTTCACCTAGGGTCATGCAAGTTACAAGTTGATAATTGTTTGAATAGAGAGAGGGTCGGGCTTGGTCTGCTAACTCTAATGATGACCGTCAAGAACCGTTCCGTTCATGGAAGTACTGGCTATGTCGAATTAAAGATACATATTAAAGTTGTAGTTGGATGTCAACAAATTCACGTGAGTCACATCATTATTCTTGAACCCAGAAAAATAAAATAAAAATTAAACCCAAATATATATTATTGACATCATGAGCACATTTACCCATGATCGCCCATCAATCTTCAGCCCATCCCATCTCAAAAATCCCATCTCACGAACTCAAAAGTGAGCAGGTTTGTGCTCTAGCTCTTCTTCCTTTAAAAAATGATACATATCCGCCCCCATTCCTCAGAAATCCAACAATAACTGAGGTGCCAATTTCTCCAGATCCTCAACCTATATATCAACGAAAGAAAATAAAAAATCCATTAGTTCACCTCTCTCTCTCTCCACCATACCATGCCTCGCCGCGAAGAATACTCACCTCCAAATTCCTCCCCTTTCTCTCCGCCGCCGCCCTCATCACCGCCTCCGTAATAAACACCTCTATAAATTTCCCCACTGCCTTGTTTGCATCTTTCGTAATCCGCGTCTTGTCGTTTTCGAAAAACTCGTGTAGTATACGCGTGACCAAGGCCTCGGGAAGCTGTGATGATGGCTGCTTCTCGTCTGACATTGTGCGTCCTTGATATATGAACGTCGTGTCTTTCACGTTTAACAACTTGTACACAAGAAAGGATTTGATGACATGAAGCAAGGCAAGTTCCTTGTTGGGATACCAAAGAGTTGGGGCCAAATCACACAAGATTGTATCCTTCCCGATTTTCTGTCCAAAAAACAGACATCACGTGACGCATCCTCCAACACCCGGTCCAAGATCCAGTGATGTTAAGTTTCCTCTTCTTTTAACTACTTACACTTTCACACATGTCACCGAAAAGAAAAAAAATCACAAAAACACGTCAGATACAGGCTAGACATTATATTGGTCGAAAACACGTCATTTTTGTATGAGTTATTATACACAGACAAAATCGCTTCAGCTTTTGTAAAACTGTCACGTCCGTCCAATCAATCCTCACACCTTCATTAACAGAAGACAACATACTCCCAAGCATGCCGTCATTATTACACCACATTCAGAAGTAAATCATCCACCTCCTCTTCTCCACTTTGGCGAAGCCATTTATTTGAAGGCCTTACCAAAGAGGATAACCTGGAGCTGGTCGTAGATGGATAGGACACCAGCACCAGCGACACCACGGAGAATGTTGGCACCAGCACCCTTGAACAGGGACTTGACACCCTCAGCAGCAATAATCTGGCGAGCAGCATCGAATGACGACTTGTACTTGACGGCCTCACCAGAAGTCATCATCATGCGACGACGAATCGTGTCCAGAGGGTAGGAAGCAATACCGGCACCAGTGGTGACGGTCCAACCCAGAAGGAAGGAAGCCAGGAAGTTGTTGGCCAGGGAACCGACCAGGACAACGGGCTTGATGGAGTCGTACATACCGAAGTACAGACCACGGTAGACGATAATACCCAGGACCGAGGGCATGAAACCACGGTAGAGACCGGCAATACCGTCAGAGGCCAGGGTCTTGCGGTAGACGTCAACCAGACCGTTGAACTGGCGCTCACCACCCTTCTTGGCGGACTTGGCGTCGTTGGCCAGACGAGTACGGGCGTAGTCTAGAGAGTAGACAAACAGTAGGGAAGTGGCACCGGCAGCACCACCAGAGGCCAGGTTACCAGCCATCCACAGGGCGTAACCGTCACGATCCTTCTTGAAACCGAACATCTTCTTGAACTTGTCACGGAAGGCGAAGTTCAGAGCCTGAGTGGGAAAGTAACGGATGACGTTGGCTGTGTTACCTCTCCACAGGGACATTATACCTTCATCAGCGGCGGTGCGCTTAAAGCAGTCGACGATACCGGAGTACTTGCGGTCGAGACGACCCTGCTTAAGCATTTCATCCTATACACGGGTCATTGGTTAACATTCTGCCAAGCAGTCAAAAGTATTGACTCCAGCCGCCAATTGGACCGCAGTAGTGTAAATAAACATACCTGGTTCTGGATCAGAAGCTTGACACGCTCAATGGGGGCAGCAGCGGTCTTGGAGACAGCGGCAGAGACACCACCCACTACAATATTGTTAGTATAATACTCATGATTACTGTTGGTGTGGTTGTGGGAGAAAAAAAAGGAAAGAGGTCGACCAAATAAAAAATTACCCAAACTAGCCATTTTGATATTCGATCGGGAACGCGTAAAGTGGGGGGTGTTCTTCAAGACTTGGAATATAGCAACATACTAAGGAAGTCGGCAACGAAGGGCTAGAAACATGTTGAGTTAGTATCCTTTTCGTTCGTACACGATAATCAATAGATGGTAACACAAAATCAACGTGAACCAAAAACCCAATTGACAAGCACCCAAAAAAACATCTCGTTCGCTTATCTCCCCCGTTGATCACCGATAACCAACGAGTTGCGAGAGTTCCATAGGAATTCCCGTCATTTTCGTTAAAAATGACTGGAAATCGTCATCAGAACCCAATTACCATTACTCATATTGTTTCCCCCATTGTTTCCCGTCCGATTATTCCAAGTTAGATCACACCTTGTTAATTGGTTCCTGGTCGTTGTTGCCATCCATTCTACCAAGCTTCACGCTCAAAACTTACCGGCATGCCCAGGACGGTTTGAGGCTTGTCAGACATCGTGACTGATTGTGTATTAAAAAAAAAAAAAGAGGGGAGATTTGTCAATGATAGAATCGATTCTACACAGATAAAGAAAAGAAGAGAAAAAGAAGAAAGGAGATTAAGAAGAAAGGAAAAGAAGAAGAAGAGGAGGAACAACGGGATGAGAGACTACACAAAAAAACTCGCAGGGGGGGCTGCCTGCCCGTACCTTCCTTACCACCACCTATTTTACGGGCATTCCCCACTGTATTTCGCGCAGCTACAGCGTCTCAATCCCCACAAGGCACCCCTAACTGCGTAATTCAACGCCTAGAAAGTTTACTCCAGCTCCCGAAGCGAAACTTTCCGCAATTCACTCCCCAGAAACCACAAAACTTCTCAATTGATGTGGGGCAACACAACCATCAGCCAATCAACGGGCACGAACCCAATTTTTCTGCTGCGAGCGGTGTTCTTTTTTTCTAAGGGGAGGGACTGTTGAGGCCTGAGGCAGCGACAGCCGTGGCGTCGGCTGAAGGTTGGCGGTGGACGGAGGGGGTCCCGGATTGCTCCGAGGGCTATTGACTTGAAGTAGCAGAGGGAGTTGGTGATAGAAGATAGTTTCGGAGTTGGCGGTTGCGGCCTAATCTGGTACGTGTAAGTGGTCATTAGTCTGTAATCATTCATTTGGCTAATTCCATGGCTACTGAAGATAGAGGTTCTGAATGATAACATGTGAAATTATGGTCAAGCCGGAGGCTCTGTGGACCATTAATAGCCCTTATATTTGTATACACAATTTTCATGTGACAATCACTAATTAAATGGTGAGAATTAAAAAAAATCAACAAAGAAAACAGCCGTATATATCTATTGCATTTGTACACCAAACCGCCGACGACATTTGCATCTTCGCTCAGACATGGTCTGTGATCCGTAAAGTCCTAATCTCCTCCTCAAGTCCACACCAACCCTTTTCCATCATATTGGACGCGATAACATTGGTTGAACATTGGCTTCTCCAGCTTCCGCCAAATCTGTGGACCTGCTACATGTGTTTATTTGCCTTCGTGTCCGCTTGTCTGACCAACCCCTGTTATCTTACTCTGCAATGTTATTGCATACCAGTCCTCATGGTAATCTGTCATTCTCACCTATTTCACATCATCTCACTCATACATGTAAATAAATATATGCCAAGACCCTCTTATAAACGTTGTGATTATATCCGTCACCTGTTACACTATCTCCCAAAAAAGCGAAATCGCATATCACATGCCGAACTCTCTTTTACTCCCTGGTCTCGTTCCCAGTCTCACCATCCATTCCTTCCACCAGTCAACCCTTCTGCGTAAATTTTCGTTAATATTCCTCGTTTTAGCTTTACCTTGGGCCAGAATCCACCGGGACTGCATTTCCCTACCCATCAGTATAAATACATGTATTGCAAGATAGAGAGATATATATTTCTTCAGTCCTAGACCCAGTTTAGATTGTCTAGGTGTTGGCGCAGCCCTGGCCTTTGAAACATTGGTCGGTCAAATTTTGCCAATGGATAGCTTAATTGGGCGTTGACAATAGCAGGGGGTCAGTTTGCATATAGGGTCTATGAACCCTAGAGATATCCGAAAAACAAGCTCACAAGTTGGATATAAAATTTTGAACCAAAATATCGTATCATGCAAGCTATAAATAACAGCATACAATCAATGAAGTACACATAGAATCCTAGTGCTTAACCCAAGGGTGTATTATTCTTACGCCAAGTTTTCCCTGACATCAACCCCAGTTTCTTCTGCCAATAATGTACTCAGAGAAGAGCTATCCCTCAGGTAAATCCAGTCACCCTGACCATCCGCAATTTCTACATAGTCATATCTCTTTGGGCCACTGATAGGCGAAGAGAGCCAAATCTGCTTATTGGGGGGTTGCTTGTTGATAACGTAAGTGCCTATTTTTTTCAGAGAAATGGTGAGGACTCCGCTCTGTCAAATGTCAGTCCTAATCCATATTTCACCATGATATGTGAGCTACGACCATGCGAGACATACCGAAAACTCAACGTCAACATCTTCACGAACATCTTGAAGATCCTCATATTTTCTACACACAATCTCAAGGTACTCATCTGAGAGTTCGTGGTACCCTCTGTCATTTAAGGTCTTAGCTTGAGAACTAGATGAGTTAACAGCTGTTGGCGGAGGTCCTGTCTGGACCACTGAAGTTCGTATAAATGTGCGGATGGAAGTCAAACGGGTGGTTGGAGTAAAGGTCTGGATAGCAGACGGCCGGAGGGCCCGGCGAGTAACGGTGCGGAGACCACGGGAGATAGCACGATGAGTAGACATCGAACGTCGAGGTTATTGTAATAGTATCAAGATAAAAGTCAAAAGAAATTAATTGACATCAAATTGAATTGACGATTGAGATATCAAGTTATCAGTCCAAAACTGAAGGCTCGTCGTCAGGATCCCCATCCGTTCCTGTTTCTGATGTGATGCAAGTCGATTCTGATACAAGCATGCGCCACAGACGCCACAAATAACCATGTTCGCCAACATCCCACGTTATGTGGCGTCCAACATCACCTCCTTCATCACTACGACATCGACATTGACATCGTCAAAATGATTAATGCATTTCTTGTGTTTAATGGGCAAGGTCAGCCCCGATTAACCAAATTTTACACCCAACTTGTGAGTTAGCCAAATTGTCAGTTTTCACAGATGAAATGCTAACAATGCCTAAAGGACACATCCATACAACAAAGGCTAATCTCCGAAATCTTTACCCTCGTGTCTGCGCGTCCCTCCGACAGCTGCAACTTCCTTCCGCTTCCTCCCCTCCTCGCCCCCAGCACCAACGATTACAACTCTAATGACGTCCCATCCCTCGTCACCTACCGCAACTATGCCACTCTCTACTTCATCGTGATTTCAACCGCGACAGAGTCGCCACTTGCACTCATTGATTTAGTTCAAGTATACGTGGAGGCATTGGATAAGTTATTTGAGAATGTTTGTGAACTGGATTTGATTTTTAACTTTGAGACGCTCCATGCGGCATTGGCGGAAATGGTAGTTGGTGGTGTCGTTGTGGAAACGAATCTAGAGAAGATTGTTAATGGCGTGAGGGCTTTGGGGACAGTGGCGAAGAGACCAGTCAACGAAAAGGCCAGCACTGTGATGACGATGGGAAGGGGATTTGGTTGGCCGGGACGGTAAGACCAGTCACAAGGCGGAGGCGATAGATAATACGGATATCACGGTTCATGACTTGGCTAATTAATTAGATTACTATAAAATATAATGCTGTATCTGTTATACACGGCACTTTGGAGTACATCTGGTCCTGTGCTCTGTTCCTGTGATCTTGATGAAATCTGTATCTGTGGTATCATGCGATCATGCGGTAGCTGCCTTTCGCGCCGCAGCGGCCTCTGTAGCAGCAATCTCGGTGTCCTTCTTTTCTTTTCGTTCTTTACTTAGGGAGTGGATAATATCTTCATTGCGGACATGCTTCTGGTCTGGTTCCATGTAGCCCCAAAGGTATCCAAAGCGGTGTTTAGCCTGAAAGGGTTAGCGACGAGTAATATACTAAAGACGATGTGTCCGACTCACCTCACTCATGAAGCGATATCTCTTTCCATTCCACTCAAACTCTCCGTAAGCAAACACGTACGCCACAAGCCCTGTATTGCTAGTTAGTGCCATATCCTCGATACTATCTACTAACAAAAAATCTTACCCAAACCCAAGAAATATTGCCACAATGCCGCCCTCTTCTCCAGTGGATTCCTCCCCTGCTTCATGATCATCCTCCTCTTCCATTTCTTCTCATACGCAAACTGTCTCTGCGGTGACAACTGGCTGAAATCCGGTGGCCATTCCTTTTTTGCCGGATACTTGGACGTTAACCGATCAAGCTCCGCCTTGATCGCTGCCCTTTGCCTCTGAAGCTCTCTTGTCTTCTTCAACGCCTTGGCCTCCGTCGCTGCTTGCTCAGCGGCCCGAATGAGCGCCGGCGTCCGTGCTTTGGTTGTTACTTCCTTGGATAGTCGGATAAGTGTGGGAATCATGGTGCTGCGGGGTCAGGATCAGGATCGGAATCGGGATTGAGGAGCTGGAATGGAGCTATTTGATGGGTGACAAGCATGAAAGAAATGTGGGGAGCTAGATGTTAAACCCTTGTAGACTGTTTGAGGCATGCAGATAATGAGGTTATATTGACCCTAATAAAAAATTAGGGTTCAACTTAAACCAGAACCCTTAAAAAACAGCGAGGTGTACAACTCAATGCCGGTACTTGAAAAGCGAAACTAAATTTTGCCGAAATATGCGATTTTGTCTTAGTACCGTTATGTAGTGTAGTTTGTAAGCAAATCAAAGTGCTTTACTTTATATCTACCGTTAAACCCCAGTAACAGTCCATCTTATAAACCCAACTGCTCTCACGGCTCCGATCCGAGTTGGTGAAATCATCTTCCCCCACTCGTTAGAGTAGTTACATAGCCCATTAAACACATATTGCAGGGGTCTTGATAGCAGTTACTACCGCTTTCTGACTCCCCATAAAAATACTGCCCCACCAAACGGCAACATCCTGGAATGAGGCTCGCCAAAACTTTGAAGGTGAATCACATACTGACATATTTTTATTCTTGATATGAGACATCTTTAAGATCCAATTATCAAAATGGCTGCCCCAGTTAAGGCTATGGATGGTCTCACCATCAGCAAAACCAAGGAGTTGAAGGGTGTAAGTTGCGAACCAAACAACTAGCTTGCCAAGTTGATGGCCCATGGCGCCGGTGATACTGACTGATCCACGATGTAGACTGAGAAACGTGACAAGCTCGTTGCCTGGGAGAAGAAGTGCCAGGAGAAGTGGGCCAATGAGAAGGTCTTCCAGCCCAATGCACCGTCTATCAATGAAATCCCGCTCGATGCCATAAGTCCCGAGGAGCGTAAGTTGATGCGGAGGAGATAGGTAATGACACCAGTGTCCAGATGCTAACTGCTCTGTTCCGGCTAATAGTTCGCAAGAAGCACCCCAAGTTTTTCGGTTGCATGGCCTACCCTTACATGTACGTACACTATACTCTAATCATTATATTCGTGTTGCCATCACAAACTCGAGTCATCAACCCAAATCCAGAGATTACCAACAATGCCATCACATCCAAAATAAAAGATGACCTCTAACACCCCATGTTCAATAGGAACGGCTCTCTCCACGCCGGCCATGCCTTCTCCATTTCCAAGGTTGAGTTCACCGGTATGGTTGCTGCCATGCAAGGCAAGCGCTCTCTGACACCTCTCGGTTTCCATGTTTCCGGCATGCCCATCAAAGCCTGTGCCGACAAGCTGGTCAATGAAATCAAAATATTTGGCAAGGACTTCTCCGGCTATGATCCTGACGCTGAAATTGAGGCTACCCCCGCTCCGACTTCCCTCCCCGTCAAGAAAGAGGACGTCACCAAATTCTCGGCCAAGAAAACTAAAACCGTCAACAAGACGGCCAAGATGAAGTACCAGTTCCAGATTATGGCTGCATCTGGTATTCCTAAGGAGGAGATTCACAAGTTTGCCGATGTCAACCACTGGCTCGAGTATTTCCCGCCTATTGCTCAGCGCGATCTTACTTCCTTCGGCTCCCGTGCGGACTGGCGCCGTTCTTTTGTTACCACCACTGCCAACCCGTACTATGACAGTATGGTTAGATGGCAGATGGATCGCCTCAAGGGGCTCGGTAAGATCAAATTTGGCAACCGTTACACCATCTACTCGATCAAGGATGGCCAGCCCTGTCTAGACCACGACCGTCAGTCCGGTGAGGGCATCAACGCCCAGGAGTACACTGCTCTGAAGATGGGTGTTGTCGAGTGGACACCCGAGGCTAAGGCTCTCCTTGAGGACAAACTGCCGGCTGATGCCAAGATCTTCATGGTTGCCGCTACTCTGCGTCCCGAAACTATGTACGGCCAGACCAACTGCTTTGTCGGTCCTGATATCAAGTATGGTGTGTTCAAGGCTAAGGGCAATGAGTACTACGTTGTCACTGAACGTGCGGCCAAGAACATGGCCTACCAGGGCATCTTTGAGAAGCATGGCGAGATCATCAAGGTTGCTGAGCTGCCTGGTACTACTCTGATTGGTACTTTTCTCAATGCTCCCCTTGCGCAGTACAAGCAAGTTTACCTTTTGCCAATGGCCACTGTCAAGGAGAGCAAGGGTACTGGCGTCGTCACCTCGGTTCCGTCTGATTCTCCCGATGACTACATCAACGTCATAGATCTCAAGAAGAAGCCTGACTTCTACGGCATCAAGACTGAGTGGATCGCCGACAAGGAGATTATTCCCGTGATTGAAACACCCGCTTATGGCAAAGCCTGCGCCGAGTTCCTGTGCAAGGACCTCAAGATCTCTTCTCCCAAGGATACTGTCCAGCTGGAGAAGGCTAAGGAACTGGCGTACAAGGCTGGTTTCTACAACGGTACCATGATTGTTGGTGAGTTCGCGGGCGAGAAGGTCGAGGCTGCCAAGCCCAAGGTTCGCGCAGCGTTGATTGCTTCTGGGGATGCCTTTGCCTATGCGGAGCCCGAAGGCAAGGTCATGTCCCGTTCGGGTGACGAGTGCATTGTCGCTTTGATGGACCAGTGGTACCTGAACTACGGTGAGGAGACATGGAGAGACCAGGCTCTCGAGTGGGTCGAGAACAAGAACAACGAAGGTCTGAACACTTTCTCGGCCGAGGCCAAGAACCAGTTCCAGTCTGTTCTCAGTTGGTTGAATGCGTGGGCTGTCTCGCGTTCGTTTGGTCTGGGTTCCCGGCTTCCGTGGGATGAAACCCAACTGGTGGAGTCGCTGTCCGACTCTACCATCTACATGGCTTACTACACTTTGGTTCCCTTCCTGCATAAGGACATTTTTGGCAAGGAACCTACCGAGTACAAAGTCAAACCTGAGCAGATGACGTATGCCGTTTGGGACTATGTCTTCTGCCGCACCGAGTGGTCGGATGCAGTCGCCGAATCGGGGATTTCGCGCCATACGCTGGAGAGCATGCGGCGGTCATTCCAGTACTTTTACCCTCTGGACATGCGGGCGTCGGGCAAGGATCTAATTGGCAACCACCTGACCTTCTTCATCTACAATCATATTGCTCTGTTCCCGCGAGAGTACTGGCCCCGGGGTATTCGTGCCAATGGTCATCTGATGGTCAACTCGGAGAAGATGTCCAAGTCTACGGGGAACTTTATGACTCTGCACGATCTAGTTACTAAGTACGGTGCTGATGCTGCGCGTATTGCTCTGGCGGATGCTGGTGACGGCATTGGTGATGCCAACTTTGAGGAGGATGTTGCCGACAACAATATTTTGCGTCTGTACAACTGCCGCGAGTGGTGCGAGGAGATTGCCAAGACGCGGGCCGAGAATGCCTCTGCCTTCCGGTCGGGCAATGCTTCTTCCTACTCTTTTTTCGACAGGCTATTTGCCAACGACATGAACGCTGTGGGGGCTGAGGTGATTAGCCACTACGATACCACCAATTTCAAACTGTCTCTCAAGTGCATCTACGACTTCTTTGCGGCGCGAGACTTTTACCGCGAAGCATGCATTGCGGCGAGCACTCCGCTCCACATGGACCTAATTATGTCGTGGATCCGCACCCTGGCGCTGTTGCTGAACCCTCTGGCTCCGCACTTTTCCGAGTTCCTGTGGCTCGAGATTCTGGGCGAGAAGGAGTCTGTCCAGAAGCAGCTGTTCCCAAAGTTTGCTGCTGCCAATGCAAGCCTGACGGCGATCAGAGAGTACATCAAGAGCATATCTTCGGCGGTCAACTCTGCCGAGTCGGCGCAATTGAAGAAAAAGGCCAAGGGCAAGGAAGTGTCGTTTGACCCGACCAAGCCCAAGAAGCTGACTATCTATATTTCGGATGCCTTTCCCGAGTGGCAGGCTAAGTATATTAATCTTCTTAAAGAGTTGTGGGATCCGGAGAGCAAGTCGGTTGATGACAAGGTTTTGATGGGTCGGGTCTCGAAGCTGGGCGAGATGAAGAAGGCGATGCCGTTTATCCAGCAGCTCAAGAAGCGTCTGCAGGCTGGTGAGAATGCTCTTGACCGGACTCTGCCGTTTGTAGAGAAGGATGTGCTGGCAGAGACGATCCCAGGTCTAAAGAGAAGTGCGGGTCTGAAGGAGGTTGACATTGTTCAGGTGCTGGGCGAAGGCAAGGGCAAAACTCTGGAGGGGGTTGAGATTGAGACTAAACAGGTGGCGGATAGTGCAGTTCCGGGATCTCCTACCTATCACTTTAAGAACATTTAAGGAGAGGCAGGCGGGAGGGGGGAAAAGAAAAGAAAAAAAGGACTGATGGTGTATGTAAAAAAAAGAAATAATAAATTAATGTATTTTAGTGAATCGAAACCAGGACAATCCCAGGCTGTTTAGCTTACTGCGTATGTATATGTGCATTCATATAGATTGCCGGCTAGTACGGAGTAGTGTATGAATTGAGAGGTGGCCCTACTTTTTATCTTGCCCGGAGTCTTGTATGTCTCCGAGATAAAAGTGGGACCATAATCGGAAGAGGAATGCGAGGTTATACGAGATTACAAAGAAAATGACGGTTGGATTGGTTCAACGAGAACAAAAAGGTGGAGGAGAAGTTAGTGGCCAAATATTGGAAATTGTAATTGTATAGATGGGTTTAGAACAAGAAACCCGAGCAGTCTATATGAGGAAGGTATATATATGAAATGTATATATGTAGGAAAAGAAACAACCAGACATTATAGGAAAAAAAACAACACTATGAACCAACGATAGTAGAGAATAAGAATAAAAACAAAAAAAGATCAAAAATAAATAGACAAGGCCAATCCAGACACACTCAAAGTCGTCTAGTCTAGTCGGCCTTGGGCATCCGCCGAGCCACGGGCCCAAACACAAACTCCTGCACTGGGTAAAAGCGCAGCCACACAGTGTTAAGTTTCCAGCCGAAATATGGAATACACCCGCCGACCACGGCATCCAGCACAAAGTGATTCGCCGTCGCCAGGATAGTCACTAGCATGGCGGCCGGCCACAACGGGGCCAGCAGACGCACGACGCGGTGCGGCGAGAAGCGCACAAGGCACACGGCGAGGAAAAGGGCAGTGCCGAAATGCAGCGAGGGCATGGCAGCAATGGTCAGCTGGAAACGGTTGTTGTTCCAGACATTGGCGGTGGAACCGCCGGCGGCCGGGACGTGCAGGACGTCGAGGAAGCCGTGATGTTTCGGGAGGAGGCGCGGCGGCGTGCAGCGCCAGAGGGTGATGAGGATGAAGGCGAGGCCATTGTTGGTGGCGAGGGTGCGCCGGATGCGCTGGTAGGTGGCGGGGGCTGGCGCATACTTGAACATGTAGACGAGGAAGACGACGCCAACGGTGATGTGTGAGTAGTAGATTTTGGCGAGGAGGGGCATGAGGTGGGGATGGGCGGTGAGGATGTAGTGCTGGAAGCGCTGCTCGATGGCGAGACCGAGACGAGTTTCGAGGCGGAGGATGGCGAGAGCGTGGGTTGTGGCAACGTCAAAGATAGGTTTGTGGCCGGTGATGAGACGGGCTGAGAGGGCGCGGAGCAGCTGGTAGATCCTGGGGAACGGATTGGTTAGGGTTAGGGGTTTATTTCTTTTTGAAAGTTCATATTTGGGCTTGTTGACTTGTTGCTTGCTTACCAGTATGTTAAATTCCAATACCATATCTCGACCAAGAAGGGAAACTTGTTCCAGAAACGGCCAAGCAGAGACCAAAAGGTATTTGCAGGCTTTTCGGCAGCTCCGTTGGGGCCGCTGCCGTAGCCGGATTCGGCACGGGAGGCAAGGGTGTAGAAGTAAGTGGGGTCGCGGCGGCGATTCCAGAGAGTGCCGAGGGTGAAGGAAACGACGATGGAGAGGGGTTCAAGGGCGTAGCAGTTCATAGTAGTGGTTGTCAAGTAGGGTGAAAAGCTGAGTATGGAGGTTGGAGATGCAGATGTGGATATATCAGGTTTGGTTAGTGATATCGGCGGTTAAAAGAATGGAGGAGAGAAGAGAAGGTAAAGGAAAAAAGACATGTGATAATGATTAAGTTGGTTGTGCTGGAATCATGAAACCGCCGTCGTCATCTTCTTCATTTACCAACAATCTAACATTCACAGTGAATCAGGTATTTAAAAAATAAATAAATAAGCATTGATTAGCACCAACAATGGGGATTATCAGATAAAGAGTAAAAAATCAAACAAACTAAATAAACAAGAAAAATATCAAATTACATCGTCCGCTGAGCCCCTTCTTGTACTCCGCCCATTTCAACTCTCCGCTCCCGTTTCCCGTTTTCCTACAAGAGTATAGAAAAATATTATCTATTTATTAAATATTTTATGTACATCTTAGTCACTTTCCTTGTTTCCTTCCCATCCGTCGTCCATCCTCCTCTTGCCTAAATAAATATTTAACTCCGAATTTTTATGTAAATACCACTCACCCCTTTCCGTTTTTATATAAATATCTTGATATACACCCCTTCCCCCAAGATCTCCCTCCTTTCTTGGCCGTGCCACAACTTTACGCAAACCCAAAACTCCCCGATTCGACAGAAAATAAGCAACTGCCTTGGCTTGAAGGTTGCATATAGCCACCCGTCATCATCGTCATCACCGTCATCACTGTGACCGCGTATATACTTGGACATTTCGTTTAAGTTTTAATTTATGCCAATATTCAGGTCTCACGATAAGGTATTAAATTGTCTCTACTGTGAAGGCTTAGAGGTGGTGATCTGTAGGATTCAGACAATGGGGCCGAATGATTGACGTCTATGATGGATTTAGATGGATTGCTAGAGAGACTTTTCTTGATCTGATATAGATACACATCGATATTGCATCTCTGACTGTGTCAGTCCCTAGCGTCTGTGCTTGTGACCTTGTTCTGTGTTGAATGGTTAAATGTCACAGCCTCTCTTGTCTCCCACTAAAGCCACTCCCTCCCCATAATCCTCCTAGCTTTATATCCTTTCAACTCTACTATTACTTTGACTTTGGAGAGACGGAATTGCCGGGCGTTTCGTGTGACCGTTTGTGTGTGTGGAGGAGGAGAGGGGAGGTTTGCTAGTGCGGAGAAGAAAAAAAGAGAAGGAAAAAGGAGAAAGAGGGGAAAGTAAGCAATGATGACAATGCCATTTAACAAGAAAGCATTTGAATTTTTTTTTATATTTATATCGGAACAAACATTTTCACCAGTGAAAGAAAAAAAAAAAAGTCCCGTTATCCAACTCTTCTGAGAATCCTCTACAACAGCAACAGCAACAGCAACAGCAACGCCTTCTCACCTAAACATGAAGCAAGTAGCATGTCGACATTCATATATTTGATATTCCCCCTGACTTCTGCTCTTTGGGTCGCACCCGAAGGTCCAAGTCTCCATTCCCCATTCCCTATTCTCCAAGCACAGACCCTCCATCCTCTTCGCTAAATCTCAACTCTGTATATTCTAGATAAAAAAAATTACTTGGTCTGATTTCAATCCTATATCAAAGACATGCCGATCTCCAGTAAAATATATAGCACTAAGCATATATACTAACATGTATATAGCTGCAACATGTTTTACTATATATCAAAGTCATACTGGTCTCTGCATCTCTCATTACCACTATCAATCCCAAAAGGCAACGCCCCGTTTTGTAAACAAATTCAGGTAATCGTGACCTCACACTTCCTTCTCACGCGCCCATTTTCCCAAAACATAGAAAATAAAGTAAAGTTTATAAATATATAATCTCATCACACAACTCCTTTCCTTGGCAATATCCAACCTTAGTTCTCTTCTAATCCTCTCCCTCGCCCTCGGTCCCTTTCCGGCAAAGCTATCTGGTTCATTCCGTTCTCCCGTTTTTCGGTTCCCACTTTTTCTTCAACTTAACTTCAAGTTCCTGATGCACCTGCCTTCGATTCTTGTGGCTCAAGGCAAGGAGTTATTGTGACAGTGAGGTAAGATCAAGAACAGGCCTGTATGTAACATGTACAGTTGTGTGACTATTTAAGTGAGCCACAACAAGCTTGGGATAAATTTCAAGAACTCCCTAC